>OX101757.1:15334321-15449476 GCA_944452675.1 Tachina lurida | reverse complement strand
ACCAATAGCTGATTAAGCATTGTATTTTTTGTTATTATAAAATTAATTTAAGCATTTTATTATTAAGTTAAAGTAAGCAATTTATTCTTGTTATTATTAATTAATTTAGTATAAAAGCAAGAATTAAAATAAAGAATTTATCAATCTTCTTAAGGCATTTAAAGTGTTTTACTGATTGATCTTTACTACGTTTTTCAAGTTCAAGTGCTTGAAGGACAACCCGGCAAACAAAAATAGTGTCAATACAAGTTTATGTGCTTGGATTGAAATAACTATTGCCAAATCATTCAGGCCCTACATAGAACTTATGCCTTTCTCCGTGATAACCGACCACAGTAGTCTTAGTGGCTTATGTCACATAAAGATCTCACTGGTCGTTTAGCTAGGTGGAGCCTACATCTCCAGTCGTATGATTTCACGATAGAGCATAGGCAGGGGAAGCAAAATGTAGTACCCGATACCCTATCGCGTTACGAAATGGATGAAGTCTCGGCAGATGTAGAAGGGCTGGTCGATCTCAACTCAAGTGCTTTTAAATCCAGTGACTATTTGGAATTAATTTCTACTATAGAAAAAAATTCTGATCAGTTGCCTGATTTAAAAGTAGTTGAGGGATTTGTTTACAAAAGAGCACGACCTTATGATGGAGTGGTAAGGAATGAGGACTTCTCATGGAAATTATGGGTCCCTCATGAATTAACCAAATCCATCATAGAAAAGTCACACAATTCACCACTAGCTTGTCACGGAGGCGTTGGAAAAACTCTTCGACGAGTCAAAGAGTATTTTCACTGGCCAAACCAAAACGCACAAGTTCGAGACTTCGTTGCAAATTGTGAAATCTGCAAAGAAACGAAACCCGGTAATAAAACGCTACGACCACCAATGGGAGCAGAAACTATTAGCGAGCGGCCGTTTCAAAGAATTTTCGTAGATTTTCTTGGTCCTTATCCGCGCTCAAAGAACGGCAACTGTTTCATTTTTATAGTTTTAGACCATTTAACAAAATTTGTTCTTTTGAAAGCTCTGCCAAAAGCCAATACTAAAAACATTATAAAATTTTTAATAGCTGAAGTGTTTCATAAGTTCGGAACGCCAGAGATTATTGTCTCTGATAATGGCCAGCAATTTGTTAGCAAGGAGTTCGCGGAGCTCGTGAAGAATTTTGGCGTTAGACACGTGCGAACGGCAATACATTCTCCACAAGCTAACGCGTCCGAGCGAACAAATCAGTCCATTTTGTCTGCCATACGTTCCTACTTACAAAACGACCAAGCTGAATGGGACAAACACTTGTCAGAAATTGAGTTTTCGCTAAGATCGTCAATGCAGACTTCGATTGGTGTTACACCGTATTATGCATTTTTTGGGATGAACGCGATGGGGCACGGAAGTATGTATAAGTTAGCCAGAAAACTCGAAAGCCTAAATGACCCCGAGCTTAATATCATAGCAAAATCGGATAAAATGTCACTCATAAGACAAAAGATACGGGAAACATTACATAAGGCCTACCTACGTAACAAATCAACGTATAACACAAGATGCCGAGAAGTTAAATTTGTCCCGGGACAAGAAATATACCGACGAAATTTCCAACAGAGTGATTTTAAAAGCGGATTTAATGCAAAACTTGCACGGAAATTTTTGAAGTGCCGCGTCAGAAAACCAATTGGAAACAGTCTCTATGAAATAGATCTTCAAGGAAAATCGCTGGGGGTATTTCACGCCAAAGATTTGAAGCAATAGCTTTAATATCTTTGGTGGTTCTAGTCCCAGAAATTTCCTGAACAATCGTCTAAGCATCTAAAGTAATCAGGCCGTAAGAACCTAAATTCATGAAAACTTGTCCGTAAATCTCTCTAATACTACGTTAATCAATTTTCCTGCTTATTTGCTAATATTTTACCAAATAGTCTAAACTAAATCTCTCACCATTATCTTCGTTCGTTGATTCCAACGCCGCACATCAGTCATATTGTTGAAGAATGCCTTATTACTCTGGCGAAAACCTGTAAAGCAACAAAAATGACTTTAGTTTTTACTCAAACATTTTTTTTTTTATATATGAAAATTTTTTTTTATTTTATTTGGGTTGAGGACCCACTCACGCATTGGATTTAAATCGGGTGCTCGTCCATATATTTTATTTGTACATCCCTCAGGTACCCTTGAATTCACAGTACCTATATGGAGTATACAAGTTTATTAGAAATAGATAAAACAAAGCGTTTAAAGAGGTACTCGGGAAACAAGTGAAGCCTTCTAAAAGGTGTCAAATACTTGGAGTGTTTCAATGGATTACTTAACAACACTTTTAGCAGGTTTCATGTCGTTTTGTTTGAGTAATTTCTCTTTAATTAGCAAAAAAAAAATAAAATCGTTTATATTTTATTTTCTTTTATATTTATTTTAGATAAATTTTTTTTATTTTTTTTTCTCTGCAGAAATCCAAGGGGTATTTCCCGCCAAACATCTATGATACTTGGTGGACTTAGTCCTTGTGTTTCTGCCTACCTTTACGGTTAACATTAAATAGAAATATTTTCTTTTTCTATTCTTGTTTGGCTATAGATTTTTACTTTGTTTAAGTTGGCTTCAACTTTAAACAGAATTATCGTTTTTTTTACTTGTTTTACTACAAGCACCATCAATCACGGCGCTCGTAAAAAAATCCATTATATTTTTTTATTTTATGGCACTGCTGTTAATATTGCTTACTCCTTGTTTTATGAACTTAGAAAATTTTCCAATTTAATTGGTACTTGCATACCTTTTGTTTTTACTAAATGCCCAAAGGAAACATCATTTGTACAACCAGATAGCTTACGTTTCTAAGCTAGTTACAATGTAACCGTCATCATACGAATAGTGCAATTCCGTAATAACGCCCTAGGGAACTATGCCATTAAGGACTGGGAATCGTTAGTCACCTGGTATGATAACATTCTTCTGAGTCCGATATTACAGCAAGTTGTAACAAGGTATGTTTACCTTTGGCAATTTCTTTCATAATTTCTGTTAAATTGGATGTTTCTCTTTTTAATTATATTTGTATATATATATACATATATATTTATATTATTTTTTTTAAGCAATGTTCGCACCAGGTCATTATCATCCAAAATAAATTTTTTTTTTTAACCAACACCGGATATGAAGTGGAGATTAACAAAGAAATTTTTTTTGTATGTCGAAAAATAAATCACTAGAATTACAAACCTAAATACGTTTAGCTATATTCACAAAACCTTTTATTTTTCCTTTTAACCACCGAATACCAAAAATCACTTATTTTCCGTAATAAGTCTCATATGAAATAAAACACTATCGCACTTTGTCTGTACCAAAAGCTTAATAAAATTTCAGATTTACATGCGAGTTTGGGTCAAATAAATTAGGAAAGTATACCAACAGACTATCAAAGTACGCAAAAGTTAAGAAATGCCTACAGTTCGCCCTCGCACTAACGAGAGTTGTGTAATTCACATTAATACCCATAATTTCTACACACAGGTAATTTACCTAAGTTTTGTTTGCCTTATAAACTTCAAGTTACACGATAGATATTTAGGCACTTTATGCGACACGGTACATGTAACCAGGTATATTTCACCTTAAAAGTAAAAGCGAATCTTCAAGCAACGCGAAGAAAAAGCTTGATGTGACATGGCCTTAGAATTCGAAACAAATTTATTTTATTTAAGTTTTAACGCGGCGACTAAGGGAAAAGGAAATATGGTCGCGGCGGCGCGGCGGTAAAATTTTTCGTGACGGCGGCGGAGTTACTGATAAATACTATGGTAATAGTATTTGTTTTTAATTTACCCAATATATAATTCAACACTTGAATGTTATTTGAACACTCACCTTGTTAACGTAACTCCGGCTCCCAGGATCCCGTCATGTTTGGAGGCACAACTTCCACTTTCACTGTAATAGAGACATAAATTATAAATAAACACGCAAAATTAATTTTATAAAGTACAATACACTTACCTTGTAGGCCAAAACAGGAAACAAAGGTTGGTCGCTCTGACGTAAACCTGTAATTATAAAAAAATACCATTCAATTTATCAATGAAATTTGTTTTGTTTTCACTCACCTTTTCCTACTCGCTATTGGTGACGTCATCCTTCACTTTCACGTTCCTAGAAAGAAATAGTAACAAAATTAGATATTAAATAATAATTAAAAGAATATATTTTGGCTAAAGTCATTACAATAAAATAATAATAATAATATAAAATTACACTTACCTTTTTGTTTGTTCCATGATCTGCAATACTACACGCGTTTCCTTTTTGTTATTTTCCTTTTGACATTTGCATAGTTGGTTTATTTAGTCTTTTCATTCATACAGGCGTGTATTTTTAGTACGACAGTGCTGCCAGAATCCTGAAAATAAGTGATGGTAGGAATTGGAAAGAGTGATGCCAGACCTTTCTGACTCCTAGGGGGTTATCCTACCATGCCCTAAATTCCCCAAAGAAATACCCATTTGATTAATTTTGATTCTTTTGTTTTTTACCTTCTTCCCCCCCATTCTAGGTCCACTGGTGGACTCAAGAATGGTTGGGTTTTGTCACGTGCACCCTGTTGCCGATAAGGCAGTTGCTTAAGTGGCAACCTTGAGCAAACAGCTGTTGAAAAATAGGGGGAAGATAGATAGAAAAAAAAATTAAAGGAAAGAAAGGGAAAAGATGAGGAAAAAAGTGAGTTTTTGTAAAAAGAAAAATAAAATAGGCTGGAAGAAAAACGGAATGTTCTGACGTGGCGGTGGAAAAGAACCGATGGCTAACGGAGGAGATAGGAATGGTGACTAGGGTATAAAAAGGAAGCGTGTGGAATGTACGGGAAGTGAGTTTTGCAAAGGAAAAGTTCGAAGAAGGATCGAGTTTCAATAATAAAAGTTGGTGAAAAAGAGGGATTTGGAGTGGAGATGCAGCTGGTGGAAAAATAAAAATTGGCAAGTTGAACTAAAAAATGCTATTGTATGTCGAAAGGCAAAATTTCATTTCATTTAATTATAATAAATGAAAGACAAAACTTAAAACTAGTGAAAAAAGAGAAAAATTAGAAATTCAAATCGTAAAGTTAAATAAAAGAGAGCTAAAACTTAAAAGTAGTGAAATAAAAATTTTGAAAGTAAAATCTTAAAGCTAATAAAAAGGCTTAAACTTAAAACTGGTTACTATAGAAAACTAAAAAGTAAAAGTCAGAAATTGAAAAAAAAAAATCAGAAACAAAAATTTAAAACTACAAAAATTATAAGTAAAAGTCGAAAACCAAAAGTAAAAAAACCAAAAACAAAAAAAATAAAAAAAACTATGAGTAAAGTTCAAAAACTAAGTAAAAATGGAAAACTATGAGTGAAGAAAAAAAAAACTATGTAAAAATGTGGAAAACTATAAGTAAAATTCAGAAACTAAAAGTTAAAATTTAAAACTATAAGTATAGTTCGAAAACTAAAAGTAAAAATTTAAAAACTATAAGTAAACGCAAAAAGAAAAAAAAAACCCAAGAGGTCAAAAACTAAAAAAGCAAAACGCGAAAACTAAGCCTAAAGGAAAATTCCACCTGCAACACGCTGTATCCAACGGGGGAGCTGGTGTACGTTTCCGGACGCCGTGGACAAGGCGCCAGGTAGCTGTAGAATGAATAATCGAGTTTTTATTAGGTCGTATAATTTACATATTTGTAATTTATTTATATGATTTAAAGAATTTTTCTTTTCATTAAAGTTGTTTTTTTTTTGTATTAATTATAAAAATGTACATATATTCGTTTTTTTTTGTGAATGTAGGGAAACAATTGAATTCATCGAGTTGAAAAGTTTTTACCCCCTTTTGGGTATATTTCTCCACCGCAGATTAGGTTGAGCTCACCCTAGGTTGGTAGGTAGAAGTTTTAGTAGAAAGGGTAATTGCCCATAAGTCGGGCAGGAATTGTTTTCCATCAATTCATAAAAAGAAAAAAAAAATCTAAATTATAAGAAAAAAAAAAAAGGGGGGGAGAGCATTTTTTTTTTGTATTGTGAAGAAAATTTAAAATTTCAATTTGTTAACAAATTAGTTTTTATACATATTTTTGTTTCTTTTATTTAAAATTTACTTTTTACCTTTTTTCTTATCCTGGTAATGAGTTAAACGTAATAATTGGGGAGAAAAAAAACATATTTTCTTTGTTTCATTTATTTTCTCTGTAAATAAAAAAAAACCACAATGTATAACATTTTCCATTTGAATTGTTAGGACTTTTTATTTCACAGGATGAGTCTGTAAACTTTGGTGGCGGAAAGGTAAGTAGGGTGAAGTAAAGTTTCTAAGGGTGACACAGGTAAAGGGACATCGCAAATAGAGTGCGATGTCACGGAGAAGTCGGATGACTTCTAAGGGGAGGGTTACAGGCCGTGGCATAACACCCGCCAGGCGAATTTGATCGTTTGTGTGTGTATACAGGGAGGTAATTAAGATTTGCTTCGGGCCTCATACCTTTTGTGTAAATTTTTTTTTGTCTTGAAAAGCTGGTATGATTTTTTTTTGTTAATGTCACAGGCAGCAGGAAACCCCAGATTGGCTGGCAAGAATTCCACCCCAAGACGGCGAGCCCTAGCCGGAGCATACGCCAGCATACCAGCGCTGCCAACAATCTGGCCACACAGGTATAACGTGTTTGTTCTTGTATATCCAACAGCTGCTCGCTTTGCACGACACAAGACGACATTACAAAAATGGCGCCCAACGTGGGGCCCGAAGCAAGTCCTGAAGGCAAAAAGTTTTTTTTGAGTTCAATTCAATTTTTTTATCACATTCTTTGATTTTTCTTTTTTGCGTATGACCTGCTAGGTAATAAGAGTCCCTAGCAGCCGCGACGTTTTTAAGAAAAAGAAAAACTGTTTATTTTAAGATTTTTCTTTTATTCAGGCTGAATCTTTCAAAGCGCCATGACTCCCACCATTGGCACATATGTAAGTCCCGACACTTGAGTCCTAAGAGCTGAGGTCGCGTTGCGACATAATGTGCGAATGGTGAGGTCAGGTGATTTGGCTGATTTATAGAATTTTTATCATGTTGCAGCAGTCTGAGTCTTAGATTTTTTTTTTGAAATTTCAAGTTTTCATATTATTATTTGTTTTTAATTGCTCAGCTGCTGGAAAATGATAAAGATCTGATAAAAGATTTATTTTCCTTGTGAAATATATTGAACATTTTTAAATTTTTTATTGAGTTTACTTACGTTTTTTTTTATTTTTCTTCGTGCATAAAAACATCCGCTCCGGTAAAGTTGTGGTCAGTCCTTAGAGACGAGTTTAATATGCTCTATAGTTGCTACACTCCTTTACTGGCAGTACAGAACAGCATATATACATACATACAGTGTTTAATTTTAGATTCCATTTTTTTTTTGCTTGCAAAATTATCTTCTGAAACTAGATAAGAATAAAACATTAATAAATATACACACACTACGACCAAATTCATAGAATACTTACGTCCCCTGGAAACTTTTACTTTTACCCGAACACTACCGCCCATACATATATTTAATATATATATTTTTGGTATTATCTCCTTTTGCCTTGGGAGAAACATATTGTACCATTTTTGGGATATCAAGTTGATTTTTTTATAATTTTGTTTTTTTTCTCCTCAGGAGAGCGATTTTTTTATATATTCTTTTGATTTTTCTACTGATTGATTCAGGTCAAGTAGTACCATACACTTTTTTATATATTTTTTTTATATTTTTATTTTGTTTATATTTTTGTTTTTCTATTATTTTTTTGGAACGAGAATATTTTGGCTCGTAATTGATTTTTTTATTTATTTATATAATTATAATTTTTTTTGCTTTTTGATAAATGGTTTTAACCCGAAGTCTGAGTAGGAACTTGGGTAATATGGCTACAACCAGTGCTGTTACTTGTGGGTCTATGACCGCTACAACAGTAACTTTTGCTACCTCTACGTCAGCCACGGGTACAGTGACTACCTTTTCAACGATGAATAATCCAGTTCTGGCTACCTCAATAGCGCATGATTTAACAGCGAGCTCAGATGGTGCAGAACATACAGTAGAGTCACCAAGTTTTTCAGCCGCCAGGGCTCAAGACCCTCGTACCGAAAGGCGAGCAGATTTTTCGTTCAGCCCATTAGCTGAAGCTCCTTGTGATGCAATAAACATTCAGCAGGTAGTTGAGGCCACAGTGGGCATGTGCCAGGCTGATTGGTTGAAACAAGTAGATAGCAAAATAGAAAGAGCACTGGGTGAATTGAAAGATGCGTTAAGAGCAGCCGCGGGTAATCAACCATCACCACATCCGACTGGCATTGCTCCTGTAATAGGGTCTAGGCAGCAAACAACTCCACAGCAGTTGTTATATACCCAGCCACCAGTTGGTTTCCGGCCTTCTGTCGTGACTGGGCAAGTTTTTACTCAACAGCAGCAGCAACAAAATGATTTTAGGCAAGCAGCCATAAATCCGTTACCACCACCACCGTTGTATCCAGCGCCAAGATATGTAGAGCCACCTAGAGTTATTCAAAGTGTACAAGGCGAATCAGCACTACCACGGGCGATGGCTCATCCACCTCCGGTTACACAGGCCACATACGCACACTTTACGACACACGATTTGCGACAACAACCACAGATGGGTGCGGCTCAACATCAGGTGAGACACCAGCAAAATATTTTGACAGCTAACTCACAGTCAGTACACGTGCCGCTTCAATATGGGCAATATCAGCAGCCTTCGTTGCAGCGTCCAGCGGGGAGTAATACACAGCCAAGCCATCCACAGGGGGCTTGGGCTGCACCAAATTATTACCAGCAACCCCAGGAATATCCGCAGGCAATTTCTAGGCAAAGCCATGAACCCCTAGATAGGTATAAATTAGCCAAATGGGAGTTAAAATTTGATGGCACCAGTAAGACCATGAATGTCCAGGAATTTATTTTTCGAGTGGGAGCACTGAGGAGAGATTATGATTGTCCTGATAACGAAATTCTAAGAAATTTCCATTTGTTACTGGAAGGACCAGCGCTAGATTGGTACTGGGACCACCGAAAAATAGTCCTTATAAGTACATGGGAGGAGCTGGAAAAAGCTTTACTGGCAAAATATAGGTGTTTTGAAAAAGAATACCAAGTACAAATGAAAATTCTGAATCGTCGTCAGCAGCCGAACGAAGCGTTTGATGATTTTTACAACGCTGTAATAAAATTGCGTAATCAGCAAGAAAACCCGTATGAGGAGGAGCAGTTGGTGGAAATCATGAGGGGTAACCTGAAACCATCCTTGGCACAGATGATGTTCTCAGTAAATTTGAGAACGCTATCGGAATTTTGTCGAGAGGTGAGGCGTGCTGAAAATTTAATAGCAAATCAGAGGCAGCTCTATCAGCAGCGAGCAAATTACCAGCCCAGAGTGAATGAAATTGCATATGAGGACGAAACTTTTCCTCTAATTGATTTGGAAGTAGACGCACTACGCTCTACAAATAATTATACCTGCTGGAACTGTAGGGTGGTGGGCCATAGCTTTGTGGACTGTCCTGAGCCAGTCACTCGTATTTTTTGCTTTAGATGTGGTAAAGATAACGTGGTGGCCCCTAAGTGTCCGAAATGTCAGGGAAACCGCAATCAGAACACGTCCCGAACTGGCGAGACGCGTTCGACAGAAGTTTAAGCCCAGTTTTGAATCAACAAACTGAGGAAGTGGTGAGTAGTTTTAAGATTTTGGAAAATAAAAGTAGGTTAGTTGACAATTTGAATCGAGATGTGAAATTAATGCTATGTTTAGACGACGAGTTGAATCACCTGCTTCGCTCTCTGAATCATAATTATGAATCATGCTATTTAGACTACTCATTCGTGCTTCGTGTGCAGCGTGCCAATTTAGTGCTTTTCGTACTAAATTTAGAGTTTTTTAATTCATAACAGTGCGGAATTTTTCAAATTGTTGCTTAAAAAAAGGCACTAAATTGGTGCTTTTCACCTTTGATTTTAGTGCGTTTTGCGAATCTACTAAATATTAATTTGTTGAAGTGTGGTGGCTTTATTTTCACTTTCCAAAAACTATATGCTTTCACCCCTTTTAAACATGCGAAGTTTCCTTTGCAGAATGTTAATTCAGCTGGGTGAAATACGAAGGAAGAAAAACTTTATCTTTCATAGTGAGAAAAAAGAACATATTTCTAGAAATTACAGAGGATACCACGTTGGAAACACGTTATAAAATAACTTAATTACAATAATCTAATTACTAACCACTGTGGGAAGCAATGTATTGCTTTCTTGATAACGAAAGCTTTCAAAAATGCTTCTGAAAAGTACTAACGTAAGGCTCTCTAACAAAGTGGACAGGAGTAAAAAAAATGTAAACCAGTAACTTTTGCATCTGAATACACAAAAACTACACATTATTACTTCTGTAAAACGAACTAGTAAAGCAAAAAATGAATGGCTTTTTGGAAACTGAATGCATTGCTTCTAGCTGTATTACAAAAACTCTTCTGGGAAGCGGTAATTTTTGCTGGGATGGTGAAATTGAAGAAATAGAACGAAGTATCAGAAATTTAAGGATACATAAATGGAAAAATTTGCTCAAAACTGATCAATTTTGGATTGAAATTTATAATTATAGAAATTCAACTAATCATAATCCATTTCTAATACTGTCAATATTTTCTCTAAGACTATTAACATTACCATGTTCAAATGTTGTAGTAGAAATGACTTTTAGCGCTTATAAATATTTTAAAAGTAAGTTAGAAATACAATAATGATTTTATATGTAAATCAAATTGTTTCATTCATATAAAATACGGTCTAAAAAGAAAAGGCTTACATATGTTGTTCAGAATGTAACATACTGAACCATGTTCATGTAAAAATTAATTCAGACGAAACACCTAAAAATCTAATTGTTTTATTAAAACAGTTTTATGGCCAGAGGAAAAAGATGAAACTGCATTTCTTGAAACGAGGAGTATAATTCTCGTTGATCATCTTATGTTAAAATAGTACACCATAATTGGAGTGTCTTCCCAAATGAACTTCAATTATTTTCCTACTCATATTCTACTTATAAGCAAAATCGAAATATGGCTCGATATAATTGAAATTATTACAAAAACCTATGAAATGTAGTAAATTTAAAATTGAAGTTAACTTAAATTTTTAATTTTTACTAATTCAATACATTTATAATTAGCCATATGGGCTTTCTCTGTATTGCAAATAAATAGATAAATATAAAAAAATAAATAAAAATATATTTATGTACATACATACATATGTACATATATACGAGTACTTATTTCATTTAGTGCTTTTTTATGAACACACAGTGGTTTTTGCTCTGAAAAAGTTGGCATCACTGTTCGCGTGGCATATTTTTATGTATATTCACACATACATACGTATCATACGCACGTATATACATGCATACACATAAGCATATATACTTTACATAAATTCCACTCATGCGAAATCTTGTTTTTGAAGGCATCTCTATATTTTCTTCTTATTTTTCCTTTTTATATTATTCATAACTTAATTAAATTTATTAATATTAAACTCACATCTATGTTTTTTGGTTTGTTTTTATTTGTTTACAAACACACACATACACATATACCTATTTTGTTTTGATAGCTAGTTCAGATAAAGTGGCGATTAACTGCGATAAAAGTTAGAGAAGATACCAATTTTACATGCTTCGCAAGTAGATTCATATTGAATCTACTTGATTCTCTCTCATAATTTTGTATGGCGAAGCAAGTGGATTCGGTCATGATTGGGGCGTGAAGCATGAATAGAGAGCGAAGCACGTACCGTCTAAACATAGTATAAGGGAGTTAAAACCTCTTCACGTCAGAATACGTGAATACAATGAGGCAAAATGTAGAATTTTCGGAAATGTCTCAAATAAAATAAAAAAAGCACGTGAGAGGTACAAGTTACGCAGGAAAGTGAGGCGTGAAATTTCTATCGCTTCGCTGTACGAAGGGACGGATTCTCGTCTTTACACCAAAATTACTTTAGGTGGTTGCGAAATAGAAGGTCTTCTAGACAGTGGGGCCACTGTATCGTGTTTAGGCCACAATTGTCTAGATTTCGTGAAGAAGGCAGGCCTTAAAATTCATGATTTCGCGACTTCAATAAAAACAGCCGACGGTACCGCGCATAAGATAGTAGGCCGCGTGCGGGCACAAGTTACGTTTGGCCAGACAACGCAGGTCATAACGTTTTATTTAGTGCCTACTTTGAGTCGTGAGTTATTTTTGGGTGTCGATTTTATGAAGGTTTTTAAAATGTTTGCCAACCTCGACAGTCTCACGACGAATGGAATAAGTCTCATTGAAGAGACAGAAAGTGATGCAGATGTAGTGACTCATAAGTTGACAGATGAGCAACAACAGAAATTAGATTCAGTCATATCGTTGTTCCCCTGTTTCAGTAAAAAAGGTCTCGGTAAGACACATTTAGAAAAACACTATATAGACACGCGAGACGCAACCCCAGTGAAGGACCGGCACTATCCTGTTTCCCCGGCAGTACAAAAACTAATGTACGCAGAGCTTGATAGGATGCTTGGCCTTGGTGTCATTGAGCTTAGCGAAAGTCCATGGAGTCATCCAGTGACTTTAGTCCGCAAGGGCGAAAAGAACCGGCTGTGTCTGGACGCTCGAAAGCTCAATGCACTGACGGTCAAGGATGCCTATCCTCTGCCTCACATTGAGGGTTTGCTTAGCCGCTTGGGAGACACGATTTATATTTCCAGTGTCGACCTGAAAGACGCATTCTGGCAGATCCCACTGGATCAGTCTAGTAGGGAAAAAACTGCTTTCACGGTGCCTGGGCGACCACTTTACCATTTCACGGTCATGCCTTTTGGGTTGTGTAACGCAGCTCAAAGGCTATGCCGTTTAATGGATAAGGTGATCCCTGCGGCGCTTCGGGATAGAGTTTTTGTCTACTTAGATGACCTTCTGGTGGTGTCTCCAGATTTTGCGACACACTTGGAGTTGTTGGCTCGTGTGGCTAGTAGTCTGACAAGGGCAGGTTTGACCATCAATGTGGCTAAATCTAAATTCTGCTTTAAAGAGTTAAAATATCTGGGTTATATAGTAGGAGGTGGTAAACTTAAACCTGATCCGGCGAAGGTGGAAACGATTACTCGTTTTGCCTACCCTAAAACAGCTAAGCAGGTGCGGAGTTTCATGGGAGCAACAGGCTGGTATAGAAAATTTATACCAGACTATGCTACCATTGCAGCTCCAATCTTTGACACGCTAAAGAAGGGAAAGCAATTCAAGTTTTCGGATGAAGCCAAAGCTGCGTTTGATCGCCTCAAAAGTGCTCTGATTTCGAGCCCACTTCTCAATCACCCAGATTTCTCCTTCATTTTTACGTTCAGTGTGACGCGTCAGATGTGGGGGCTGGAGCTGTTCTTTTTCAGAAAGACGATTCTGGCGAAGAACACCCCATTGCCTATTTCTCACACAAATTGACATCGGCACAGAAAAATTATTCTGTGACTGAGCGTGAATGCTTGGCAGTGGTCCTGGCGATTAAGAAGTTTAGGCCCTACATAGAACTTATGCCTTTCTCCGTGATAACCGACCACAGTAGTCTTAGTGGCTTATGTCACATAAAGATCTCACTGGTCGTTTAGCTAGGTGGAGCCTACATCTCCAGTCGTATGATTTCACGATAGAGCATAGGCAGGGGAAGCAAAATGTAGTACCCGATACCCTATCGCGTTACGAAATGGATGAAGTCTCGGCAGATGTAGAAGGGCTGGTCGATCTCAACTCAAGTGCTTTTAAATCCAGTGACTATTTGGAATTAATTTCTACTATAGAAAAAAATTCTGATCAGTTGCCTGATTTAAAAGTAGTTGAGGGATTTGTTTACAAAAGAGCACGACCTTATGATGGAGTGGTAAGGAATGAGGACTTCTCATGGAAATTATGGGTCCCTCATGAATTAACCAAATCCATCATAGAAAAGTCACACAATTCACCACTAGCTTGTCACGGAGGCGTTGGAAAAACTCTTCGACGAGTCAAAGAGTATTTTCACTGGCCAAACCAAAACGCACAAGTTTGAGACTTCGTTGCAAATTGTGAAATCTGCAAAGAAACGAAACCCGGTAATAAAACGCTACGACCACCAATGGGAGCAGAAACTATTAGCGAGCGGCCGTTTCAAAGAATTTTCGTAGATTTTCTTGGTCCTTATCCGCGCTCAAAGAACGGCAACTGTTTCATTTTTATAGTTTTAGACCATTTAACAAAATTTGTTCTTTTGAAAGCTCTGCCAAAAGCCAATACTAAAAACATTATAAGATTTTTAATAGCTGAAGTGTTTCATAAGTTCGGAACACCAGAGATTATTGTCTCTGATAATGGCCAGCAATTTGTTAGCAAGGAGTTCGCGGAGCTCGTGAAGAATTTTGGCGTTAGACACGTGCGAACGGCAATACATTCTCCACAAGCTAACGCGTCCGAGCGAACAAATCAGTCCATTTTGTCTGCCATACGTTCCTACTTACAAAACGACCAAGCTGAATGGGACAAACACTTGTCAGAAATTGAGTTTTCGCTAAGATCGTCAATGCAGACTTCGATTGGTGTTACACCGTATTATGCATTGTTTGGGATGAACGCGATGGGGCACGGAAGTATGTATAAGTTAGCCAGAAAACTCGAAAGCCTAAATGACCCCGAGCTTAATATCATAGCAAAATCGGATAAAATGTCACTCATAAGACAAAAGATACGGGAAACATTACACAAGGCCTACCTACGTAACAAATCAACGTATAACACAAGATGCCGAGAAGTTAAATTTGTCCCGGGACAAGAAATATACCGACGAAATTTCCAACAGAGTGATTTTAAAAGCGGATTTAATGCAAAACTTGCACGGAAATTTTTGAAGTGCCGCGTCAGAAAACCAATTGGAAACAGTCTCTATGAAATAGAAGATATTCAAGGAAAATCGCTGGGGGTATTTCACGCCAAAGATTTGAAGCAATAGCTTTAATATCTTTGGTGGTTCTAGTCCCAGAAATTTCCTGAACAATCGTCTAAGCATCTAAAGTAATCAGGCCGTAAGAACCTAAATTCATGAAAACTTGTCCGTAAATCTCTCTAATACTACGTTAATCAATTTTCCTGCTTATTTGCTAATATTTTACCAAATAGTCTAAACTAAATCTCTCACCATTATCTTCGTTCGTTGATTCCAACGCCGCACATCAGTCATATTGTTGAAGAATGCCTTATTACTCTGGCGAAAACCTGTAAAGCAACAAAAATGACTTTAGTTTTTACTCAAACATTTTTTTTTATATATGAAAATTTTTTTTTATTTTATTTGGGTTGAGGACCCACTCACGCATTGGATTTAAATCGGGTGCTCGTCCATATATTTTATTTGTACATCCCTCAGGTACCCTTGAATTCACAGTACCTATATGGAGTATACAAGTTTATTAGAAATAGATAAAACAAAGCGTTTAAAGAGGTACTCGGGAAACAAGTGAAGCCTTCTAAAAGGTGTCAAATACTTGGAGTGTTTCAATGGATTACTTAACAACACTTTTAGCAGGTTTCATGTCGTTTTGTTTGAGTAATTTCTCTTTAATTAGCAAAAAATAAAAAATAAAATCGTTTATATTTTATTTTCTTTTATATTTATTTTAGATAAATTTTTTTTATTTTTTTTTTCTCTGCAGAAATCCAAGGGGTATTTCCCGCCAAACATCTATGATACTTGGTGGACTTAGTCCTTGTGTTTCTGCCTACCTTTACGGTTAACATTAAATAGAAATATTTTCTTTTTCTATTCTAGTTTGGCAATAGATTTTTTACTTTGTTTAAGTGGGCTTCAACTTTAAACAGAATTATCGTTTTTTTTTACTTGTTTTACTACAAGCACCATCAATCACGGCGCTCGTAAAAAAAAAAAAAAAAAAAAAAAAATCTTTATATTTTTTTTATTTAATGGCACTGCTGTTGATATTGCTTACTTCTTGTTTTATAAACTTAGAAAATTTTCCAATTTAATTGGTATTGGCATACCTTTTGTTTTTATTAAATGCCCAAAGGAAACATCATTTGTACAACCAAATAGCTTACGTTTCTAAGCTAGTTACAATGTAACCGTCATCATACGAATAGTGCAATTCCGTAATAACGCCCTAGGGAACTATGCCATTAAGGACTGGGAATCGTTAGTCACCTGGTATGATAACATTCTTCTGAGTCCGATATTACAGCAAGTTGTAACAAGGTATGTTTACCTTTGGCAATTTCTTTCATAATTTCTGTTAAATTGGATGTTTCTCTTTTTACTTATATTTGTATATATATATACATATATATTTATATTATTTTTTTTTAAGCAATGTTCGCACCAGGCCATTATCATCCAAAATAAATTTTTTTTTTATAACCAACACCGGATATGAAGTGGAGATTAACAAAGAAATTTTTTTTGTATGTCGAAAAATAAATCACTAGAATTACAAACCTAAATACGTTTAGCTATATTCACAAAATCTTTTATTTTTCCTTTTAACCACCGAATACCAAAAATCACTTATTTTCCGTAATAAGTCTCATATGAAATAAAACACTATCGCACTTTGTCTGTACCAAAAGCTTAATAAAATTTCAGATTTACATGCGAGTTTGGGTCAAATAAATTAGGAAAGTATACCAACAGACTATCAAAGTACGCAAAAGTTAAGAAATGCCTACAGTTCGCCCTCGCACTAACGAGAGTTGTGTAATTCACATTAATGCCCATAATTTCTACACACAGGTAATTTACCTAAGTTTTGTTTGCCTTATAAACTTCAAGTTACACGATAGATATTTAGGCATTTTATGTGACACGGTACATGTAACCAGGTATATTTCACCTTAAAAGTAAAAGCGAATCTTCAAGCAACGCGAAGAAAAAGCTTGATGTGACATGGCCTTAGAATTCGAAACAAATTTATTTTATTTAAGTTTTAACGCGGCGACTAAGGGGAAAGGAAATATGGTCGCGGCGGCACGGCGGTAAAATTTTTCGTGACGGCGGCGGAGTTACTGATAAATACTATGGTAATAGTATTTGTTTTTAATTTACCCAATATATAATTCAACACTTGAATGTTATTGAACACTCACCTTGTTAACGTAACTCCGGCTCCCAGGATCCCGTCATGTTTGGAGGCACAACTTCCACTTTCACTGTAATAGAGACATAAATTATAAATAAACACGCAAAATTAATTTTATAAAGTACAATACACTTACCTTGTAGGCCAAAACAGGAAACAAAGGTTGGTCGCCCTGACGTAAACCTGTAATTATAAAAAAATACCATTCAATTTATCAATGAAATTTGTTTTGTTTTCACTCACCTTTTCCTACTCGCTATTGGTGACGTCATCCTTCACTTTCACGTTCCTAGAAAGAAATAGTAACAAAATTAGATATTAAATAATAATTAAAAGAATATATTTTGGCTAAAGTCATTACAATAAAATAATAATAATAATATAAAATTACACTTACCTTTTTGTTTGTTCCATAATCTGCAATACTACACGCGTTTCCTTTTTGTTATTTTCCTTTTGACATTTGCATAGTTGGTTTATTTAGTCTTTTCATTCATACAGGCGTGTATTTTTAGTACGACAGTGCTGCCAGAATCCTGAAAATAAGTGATGGTAGGAATTGGAAAGAGTGATGCCAGACCTTTCTGACTCCTAGGGGGTTATCCTACCATGCCCTAAATTCCCCAAAGAAATACCCATTTGATTAATTTTGATTCTTTTGTTTTTACCTTCTTCCCCCCCATTCTAGGTCCACTGGTGGACTCAAGAATGGTTGGGTTTTGTCACGTGCACCCTGTTGCCGATAAGGCAGTTGCTTAAGTGGCAACCTTGAGCAAACAGCTGTTGAAAAATAGGGGGAAGATAGATAGAAAAAAAAAATTAAAGGAAAGAAAGGGAAAAGATGAGGAAAAAAGTGAGTTTTTGTAAAAAGAAAAATAAAATAGGCTGGAAGAAAAACGGAATGTTCTGACGTGGCGGTGGAAAAGAACCGATGGGTAACGGAGGAGATAGGAATGGTGACTAGGGTATAAAAAGGAAGCGTGTGGAATGTACGGGAAGTGAGTTTTGCAAAGGAAAAGTTCGAAGAAGGATCGAGTTTCAATAATAAAAGTTGGTGAAAAAAAGGGATTTGGAGTGGAGATGCAGCTGGTGGAAAAAGTGAAAATTGGCAAGTTGAACAAAAAAAATGCTATTGTATGTCGAAAGGCAAAATTTCATTTCATTTAATTATAATAAATGAAAGACAAAACTTGAAACTAGTGAAAAAAGAGAAAAATTAGAAATTCAAATCGTAAAGTTAAATAAAAGAGAGCTAAAACTTAAAAGTAGTGAAATAAAAATTTTTGAAAGTAAAATCTTAAAGCTAATAAAAAGGCTTAAACTTAAAACTGGTTACTATAGAAAACTAAAAAGTAAAAGTCAGAAATTAAAAAAAAAAAAATCAGAAACAAAAATTTAAAACTACAAAAATTATAAGTAAAAGTCGAAAACCAAAAGTAAAAAACCAAAAACTAAAAATAAAAAAAACTATGAGTAAAGTTCAAAAACTAAGTAAAAATGGAAAACTATGAGTGAAGAAAAAAAAAAACTATGTAAAAATGTGGAAAACTATAAGTAAAATTCAGAAACTAAAAGTTAAAACTTAAAACTATAAGTATAGTTCGAAAACTAAAAGTAAAAATTTAAAAACTATAAGTAAACGCAAAAAAAGAAAAAAAAACCCAAGAGGTCAAAAACTAAAAAAGCAAAACGCGAAAACTAAGCCTAAAGGAAAATTCCACCTGCAACACGCTGTATCCAACGGGGGAGCTGGTGTACGTTTCCGGACGCCGTGGACAAGGCGCCAGGTAGCTGTAGAATGAATAATCGAGTTTTTATTAGGTCGTATAATTTACATATTTGTAATTTATTTATATGATTTAAAGAATTTTTCTTTTCATTAAAGTTGTTTTTTTTTTGTATTAATTTTGTTTTTACCCCCTTTTGGGTATATTTCTCCACCGCAGATTAGGTTGAGCTCACCCTAGGTTGGTAGGTAGAAGTTTTAGTAGAAAGGGTAATTGCCCATAAGTCGGGAAGGAATTGTTTTCCATCAATTCATAAAAAGAAAAAAAAATCTAAATTATAAGAAAAAAAAAAGGGGGAGAGCATTTTTTTTTGTATTGTAAAGAAAATTTAAAATTTCAATTTGTTAACAAATTAGTTTTTTTATACATATTTTTGTTTCTTTTATTTAAAATTTACTTTTTACCTTTTTTTTTTCTTATCCTGGTAATGAGTTAAACGTAATAATTGGGAAAAAAACATATTTTCTTTGTTTCATTTATTTTCTCTGTAAATAAAAAACCACAATGTGTAACATTTTCCATTTGAATTGTTAGGACTTTTTATTTCACAGGATGAGTCTGTAAACTTTGGTGGCGGAAAGGTAAGTAGGGTGAAGTAAAGTTTCTAAGGGTGACACAGGTAAAGGGACATCGCAAATAGAGTGCGATGTCACGGAGAAGTCGGATGACTTCTAAGGGGAGGGTTACAGGCCGTGGCATAACACCCGCCAGGCGAATTTGATCGTTTGTGTGTGTATACAGGGAGGTAATTAAGATTTGCTTCGGGCCTCATACCTTTTGTGTAAATTTTTTTTTTGTCTTGAAAAGCTGGTATGATTTTTTTTTGTTAATGTCACAGGCAGCAGGAAACCCCAGATTGGCTGGCAAGAATTCCACCCCAAGACGGCGAGCCCTAGCCGGAGCATACGCCAGCATACCAGCGTTGCCAACAATCTGGCCACACAGGTATAACGTGTTTGTTCTTGTATATCCAACAGCTGCTCGCTTTGCACGACACAAGACGACATTACAAACTACGCCTTAGGCGTTGTCCTTATGCAGGACAACAAACCAATCTCATGTGCTAGCCGCTCCCTTAATGGACACGAACAAAGATACAGTACTATTGAGAAGGAGCTTCTCGGCATTGTATGGGCAACGAAGCACTTCCGTCCATACCTGTACGGTCGCAGATTTACAGTAAGAACTGATCATAGACCGCTTGTATGGCTAACTAATATGAAGCAACCGAACTCTTAGCTGCAGCGCTGGAAAATAAAATTAAATGAATTTGACTTTCAAGTCGAATACATAAAGGGAAGAGAAAATGTAGTTGCAGACGGCTTGAGTAGAATAGTGTACGACAGTAGAGAAAATGACAGACCGCATAAGACAACCGCGGAATCAACTATCTGTATTAATTTGAATGAGTTGTTTGACCCATTGGAGGACAATGCTGAGAATCACATTGAAACGGTTCACAGTGCAGAAACTGATGATACCAATTTTATATCTGTTACGGAAAAACCTTTGAATTTGTTTAAGAATCAGATTATTTTCGACTACGGAACCAGAGAATCATCAAAACTAAAGATAATACATAAGAAAAAATTAAGAAACCTTATAACGGTAACAAGGGAAACCGATTTGAGAAATATAATGCTACAATACCTCCCAGAAAGGGGATTGGTAGCCATTTTTTGCCCTAATGACAACCTTTTTCTGAAATTTCAAGATATTTATAGAATGTACTTTGCAAATAACAAAAATATGAGAATTTTGAGGTCTAAATTGTTGCTGGAAGATATTACAGACAAAGAAATTGTTCTAAGGAAAATTGAAACTGAATACCTTAAAAACAATCATCGTGGAATAAACGAAGTATTCAAAAAATTTAAAAAAGGTTTGGTTTTACCCAAACCTGCAAAAAGAGATTCAAAAATTTATAAATAACTGCGAGGTATGTAATCTTGCAAAGTTCGATAGAAGTCCACTAAAGCATGCTTTTAACGTTACAGACACTACTAAAAGACAAAATGATATAGTACACATAGACCTTTGGTATCCGCAAAGGAACGTAATATACCTTACAAGTATAGATAAACTTGCCAAATACGCCACGGCTCAAAATTAAAAGACAGATCCTGGCCTTCTATTATTAACGGATTGCAAAAGCGAATTCAATACTTGGGAAGGCCAAGGCTAGTCATAATGGATAACGAGTTCGACACGTTAAATACAAAACCGTTTCTTAACGACAATGGAATAGACTTTCACTTAACAACTACTTATTTGAAAACTGGGAATGCGGACGTTGAAAGACTGCACTCCACATTAAATGAACATATTAGACTGCTCAACGCCGATCCTAATAACGAGAGTGACTTACACGGCAACGTATTTAAGGCAATATTGGCTTATAATGACACTATCCATCCAACGACAAAACGTAAACCAGCTGACTTCCTTAATAACCTCATTTCAAGGGACGACTTGGAGGATTTTACTAGGGAGCAACACGAAGCAAAAAGAAAGAGGATTGAAGTATTAAACCAAGAAAGATATCAAGTGGGTGATTTTTCAAATAAATTTGTAGACAATAACAGAGTTAGCAAATTACGACCTAAATATAAAATAATTCAAAACTTTAGCACACAGGGAAATTATTTATCTTCAAACGACAACAAATTTAAAAAGATTTATAAAACTCAAGTGAAAAGGCGACAAAAATATCAAAATCACTAGACGAGAAATAGGCAGAACGTGTTTTATATCCTTTCTTGAATGTCAAGTTTTACTTAGAGCTTCTTCCTTTTATCTCTCCCCCAGATGGCAATGTTTCATGTTACACTGATGGTCTTTTTGCAAGTGATATTTGGAAGAATATGCATTATGCTGTGTTGGTTGCAGGTGAATCCTGTTGGTGAACAATCGGGCTTTGCCAGAATACATATATTTAGTACGCAAATATCAAACTTAACAAATACAATAGTACATATAATAAACCCATATGAAATAGGAGACATTATTAACCAGATAGAAAACAATATAAATAATATAGACATATGTATATAATAAAGATATTTTAAAGAGCGAAATCCGAATCATTAAAACTAAAATAAAAAGTATTACTCCATTAGATAATTTGAGAAGCAAAAGAGGTTTATTAAATGCTGTGGGTTCGATCTACAAATGGGGTTTTGGACTAACGGACGAAGAAGACAGACAGGAGATTCTAGAACACCTAAAAACTACTGACGAAAACAGTCATAACGCTATACAAACCCCGTATCAACAAATTTCTATAAACAATCATCTCAATGACAGTATTACTATTCTCAAAGAAACCATAGAAAAAGACAGAACTAAAATCGAGCAATCTTTCCGTGAAATTAAGAACCGTAACCGCGAAATTGTGAAACATCTTTTGTATAATGACCAAATGCTTAAATTAAGATACTTAGAGAACAAAATTAACATAATACTGGACAGTATTGCTTCAGCACGTAATGGTATAGCCCATCCAAGTATTCTGACTTCCGAGGAAATTGAAAAATTCCAGATAGATTTCATAAAGTTAAAACTGATTAGAGTGGGAATAATGTTAGATGTATCAAACTGTATAGTAAATGCAATAAAGATACCCAAGAACTATATAAGTGTCGAAGTTCTCTTAGTAACCCCAATACCCAATAGAGAACACTTTAAAATTGTCCAGGCAAATAAACTAATAGTAACAATAAATGAAACACAATATACTTACGATAAAAACCTTTTAATAAAAGAATTAAAACCTGCTACTAACTGTGTTTATCGAAACACTTGTAAACTCGAATTTAATAACAGAACTGAAGTAGAATACATAGACGATGAAACTACATTAGTTAAAAACGCAATCTCTACGGAAATAACACAAGACTGTGACAACAGAGCCCTTACCCTTAACGGAAACTATATTTTATCATTTGAAAATTGCAAAATAATAATCGGGGATAATGTATACTTTAATAAGAAAACCGAAATTAGAAACACTTTCTTTTATCCTACAAGCAATGTTAATTTGACTGTTAAACTATTAGTTTCGAGAAAATTTCAATGCCATATTTTGAAAATATAAAAGAGATCAGGAAATTGAAGTATCATAGGAATGTATCATATGGTATCAGTACGGGTTTATTTTTATTTCTCCTCGGAATTTCGATAGCGTTGTGCCTGAGATGCAAGTATAGGAAAACCAAACGGGATGTTGGAATTAAAATCGAAATGACTTCCACTGCTGACATTGCCAAAGTCGAAGGTGATGGAGCAGTACAGGGGCCTTTAAAAACCAAATAAGATACGAATTTAAAAGTTTTGTTATGCTAATATAAGAAATTAAACATAATACGTAGTAATAATTATAAAATTATTAGGAAAAAAAATTCATACTTTAATTATTAATTGTGAAACATTCTCAAATTGAAAACTATAAAAAAATAGATAAAACTATTTATGCTCCCTTTTTCAAAATAATATGTAATGAACTTTAAATATTATCTTTAATTAAATAGTTATGTACAAAAGTATACTGTGTCAGCAGGGACTGCTGAAACTGATGGTGGAAGAGTCACGTATAACTGTTTCCAATGCGAACCACCCTAATAGTGGTTTAAGGTTTCATAACGTATGTGAATTTGCTTTGCATGCAGATTCACACAATATGAATTTCAACTTAAGTTTAACGTGTGAATTTGCATTGCAGGCAAATCTCATTTTAGTTTAGTGTCATTCTAGTAGTAAGCAAAATTTATGTTTGTGAATTTTAGCCTTAATTTTAGTTTGTAAGATTTTTAAAAAGTCAGTAAATAAAGTTACTCAACAACAACTGGTTGTTTTTATAATAAAACTATATACATACAATTGTATGTATATTACATGGGATTTTAATATTTTTCTCTGCTCGTTTTGGCACACCCTTTAATTTCCAACTCTCATGTATTTTTTGTTGTAGCGGCCAAGGGTCTACACACTCTGTCCAAATTTCAGGTCCGTAGCTCTTCCGGTTCTCGAGAAAATACCCTGTGACGGACAGCGTAGCGAAAACAATAGGGTCCTTTTCACCTTTGGTGTACGGAACCCTAAAAATGGATATTCTTAGGAAATTCCATGATGATACCCTGTCTGGTGGCCACCCAGGAGGCTTAATTGCGATGCGAAAATCAATGCGATGCGCAAATGAAATGCGATGCGAAAGAAAATTTGTATTCTATACGGCTTTCGTAATCGCATTCGAGTTTTATTTTAAATCGTGGCAACGCCGGTCAAAAATAACAACGCTGGCCAGAAATAACAACGCTGGTCTAAAATAAACGTCAAAGTTAAATTTACAAAAGAAAAAGAAATTTGTGATTGTGCTTACAAAATAACAATAATTTATATAATATTTGTGTAATTTACCAAAAATGGATTCTGTAGCATTATAGTTTGATGATGTTTCATCATAAATTCCACCATTATTTCAAATTGGTGCGATTTGGTGGTCTTGTTGTTTGTTTCCCTGAATAATTTATCAATTAATTTAAGAATAAATAAAGAAAATTATTATTTTTCACTTACATTTTTGCGCTTTGCGAATGCTGTTTTGTAGTCGAATATAATTTGCGATTTTCGTACGTATCTGACATTTGTTTTCGCAATACAGAATACCGACTTGCCACCTTTTCGCATTTTAAATGCGAATAAAAAAAAGCATTTTGCGAATATCGTAACACAGAATAGGGAGTGTTCGCATTTGCATGTTTTCGAGTCGCATTCAGACATGGGCACGGAATATAAGAATCAAGTACTATCTGAATTATGCAAACTACTTAACATAAACCAACTACATTCAACGGTATATCATCACGAAACTCTGGGTACGATCGAACGTTCTCATAGAACATTTAACGAGTACCTACGAGCATATTTAGCCCCAAACAAAACATACTGGGACGAATGGGTTTCATACTTTGAATTTTGTTATAATACCACACCTTCCTCTACACATGGTTATTGCCCTTTTGAGCTAATCTTCGGCAAAGCGCCTGTTGTGAATCATTATTGAACAATCCTCGTACCCATGCATTGCACTAATTTACTAACGCAGCAGTAAATAGTTTATTTATTTTGTTGTTTGCTAAATTCTTTGCGTCGACAAATTGTGCAATGCTGACGTTGCAAAAACCAATTGGATCAGAAGCTTAATAATATTAAACATTAATAAAATTATGTCTACTAAAAATTTAAATATGAAGAATGCTTAGTTGCATAAATATAATTGAAATATGATTGTGTTCAAATTTTTGAGTAGATTATTAAGTATAAATAGCAAGTAAAAATGGTAGTTACCTTTCTATAATCAACTAATAAACACCTGCGATTCCCAAGGGACCCTCCAGGTTATAAATATATAATAATTAACCAGAAAAAAAAGTTGACTTCCTTAATAAAAATCATAACATAATTTGCGATTCCCAAGGGACCCTCCAAACCAAAGTTTACTTCCTTAATAAAAAATCATAACTTTATTTGGCGCAGCCAGTATTTGCGAAGGAATTTTGTAAGTAGGCAATAATAGTTTCCAAGAGCGGAAGACAAAAGTTGCAAATAAAAATTTAAAAAAAACACGGAGAGCCAATACAAGGTGTTGAGAACCTTGTTTTAATTGAAATTATAAAACGCGACCCAAAAAAAAAATAAAACAATTAATCACGTAAATTCACGTAAATTTATTAATATAATTCGATTTAGAAAATATAAAATGATGGTAGAAAAATTACAATGCTGTGTCAAAAACGAGTACTGAAAGAAGAATGAATTAATAATGTGATTTAAGAAAATACTAGAAGAAAAGGTGAAAGCAAATCAAAAGAATTTGACAGTTCAAGCATATTGTAAAAGAAGGAACTGTTCACAAATCAATGTAATTATTTTACTTCTCTAATATTGAAAGCGCAAGTTCTAACACTCCCTCTCGCTTTCGATATTTAAAGGTTAATTAGTTATTTAATCCAAATTTATCTATAAAATATATAAATTTATCTTTAGTTAACGCTTTTGTTAATGGATCAGCTAGTTGCTCGGCTGTTTGAATGTATTGGACATCAATTTCCTTGTTGCTTTGCATGTCGCAAGTGTAAAAATGCTGGATGTCAATATGTTTCGTCCTCTTTGACGACTCTGGAGTTTTCACTAAGGTGATTGTGCGTTGATTGTCACATTTAATCGGGGTAGGATCGGCTTGTGTGCAACCAATTTCGTTCAACAATCGTCTTATTCCAATTACCGCCTTGGTTGCGGCACATAACGCAACGAATTCAGACGCTGTTGTTGATGTCGCTGTTATGCTTTGCTTACGAGAACACCATGATATTGGCCCACCATTAAACATCACTACCCAGCCAGTAGTACTTCGCCGTGTATCGATGTCTCCTCCCCAATCTGCATCGCAATAGCATTCAAGCTTAGGACATTTTGAGTCGTAATTGAATGTAATACCATAATCACTTGTTCCTTTAAGATATTTAAAGATTCTTTTTATGCCATGCCAATGTATAGCTGCCGGCTGCTCCATATATCGACTAAGTACACCCACAATATATGCGATGTCGGGACGTGTGCATGTTGTGAGATAGAGCAGTGAACCAATGGCTTCTCTGTAAGGAAATTGTTTTTGATTATCGTTGTTGCTTGCTTTTGAATATTTAATAGTAGGATCAGCTGGTGTAGAGACGGAAAAACAATCTTCGTCATTAAACCGATGTAAAATTTTATTTGTATATGCGCTTTGGTATATCTTCAATTTGTTATTGGGTTTATCTCTCTTGATTTGTAGACCAACAAAGAATTCAGCCTCTCTGAAAGTAATCTCAAATTCGTTAAGTTGGTGAAGCAAATTTTTAATATAATGAATGTTATTGCCGCATACGATTCCATCATCGACATAAAGAGCAAGATATGTTACTATATTGTCAACATTTCTTAGAAAAACGCATGTGTCTACCCTCGATTGTTTGAAACCAAGATTTAAGAGGAATGATACCATTCTTTTGTTCCACTGGCGCGAGCTTTGCTTCAAACCATACAAGCCACGTTGCAAGTGACAAATTCGGTCGTCTTCTTCGAAGCCATATGGTTGCTCCATGTAAATATTTTCATCGAGAAACCCATGAAGAAATGCAGTCTTCACATCAAATTGGTATATCTCCATACTATATGCTGCTGCAGCTTTTGCTAACAAAATTCGTACGGACTCGTATCTTACAACAGGTGCGAAAACTTCGGTATAATCGATGCCTTCCTTTTGCGAACACCCTCTGACGACCAGTCTGGATTTGTATTTATCCACCTCGCCATTTGCCTTATATTTAACCTTAAAAACCCACCTGTTTGTGATTACATGTTTGTCTTTAGTACGTGGTATTAGCACCCAAGTTTGATTTTTCTTTAATGCTTTGATTTCTTCTTTAATTGCTTTCAACCATTGAAGGTGATTTTCACTGTGCATTGCTTCATGCAAGTTTAGTGGTTCAAATTGTAACACGCATATTTCTCCCATAACATCTACTTCATCTGCGTTATCATCTTTAGATTTCGATCTTTTTCTTGTATTATATGGGCTTCGTGGTATAGGCAATCGAGGATTTTTATAATATCGTTCGTTGCTATTCGATTTTTGTTTATCTATTATATCTTCTATTTGTTGATCTTCTTCAACCACTTCGTTGATGCATATAGTTTCTCTTACATCATGTAAAATGGCGCGCCTCTCGTGAAAAATAACATCTCTGCGGATTAATACTCGTCTACTTTCTGGATCGAAAATTCTGTACGACTTACTATCGTCATTGTAACCAATCATGATGCATTTTACCGAGTTCTTTTCCCACTTCGTTCGTTGATCTTTCGAAATATGTACGTAGACATCACTGCCAAACACTCTAAGATGTTTTACTGATGGTTTTACGCCAAACCACTTTTCATATGGTGTGATTCCATCAATAACATTTGATGCCGTTCTATTTTTCACATAAACTGCCACTTGTGTAGCCTCTGCCCATAAATACAATGGAAGTTGTCTTTCGTGTAACATCGCCTTAGCACTTTCAACAATAGTGCGATTTTGACGTTCGATGAAGCCATTTTGTTCAGGTGCTCTAGGTGTTGAAATTTCATGTTTAATACTTCTTTCCAAAAGAAATTGCCTTACAGAAGTGTTGCAAAATTCAAGACCCCCATCTGACCTTAACCTTTTTATTTTGTGACCATCTGATTGTACACCTCAGAATAGAATTGCATCAAATATGTTAGCACATCTGTCTTGGCCTTTAGGAAATATACAAAGCAATATCTAGAAAAATCATCTTTAAATAAAATGAAATAATTCGCGCCACCAATAGACGGTTCGCTCATTTTGCCACACAAATCTACATGGAACGTCTCACCCGGTATACTAGATCGCCTTACACCAGTTTTTGGAAAACTGAAGCGGTGTTGCTTGCCATAAGCGCAGCCTTCGCAGAAGGGAATGTCATTGTTTGCCATGTTAAGGCTTAGACCGTCGACAATTTTGTTTTTATTCATTTCAGCCAATGTTTTAAAATTAACATGCCCTAAGCGTTCATGCCATAACATTAGCGACTCTTGCAATTTTTTTTTTTTTTTTTTTTTATAATACATGATATTTATTTATTGTATCTTTATATATGAACTAACAATTAGGCCCGACCAGTGTCGGACATAAGCTTAGTAATAGTTATATATAATACATAAGTAGTGATAATCAAAAGGAAAAAATATAAAAACTAAAAGTATTTTCAGGAAGACCCATCTGGAGTGCTGTGAATAAGAGCCCTTGTGTCCCTCTTTTTTAGGCGGATATGTCCAGTAAAGTTCAAAATATTACGGGCAAGCGGATTAGGATGTGACTCGAGTTTTGTTAGATATTTGCCTGCGTATTTTGCAATTTCTTCAGTCACTAGTGGCATATTCAAATCACGATGTATATTTGAATTTTTGATGTACCATGGAGCCGATGTTATCATGCGTAAAATTTTGTTTTGCCTGCGTTGAATTTTCTCTACATTTGAAGCTGAAGCAGTGCCCCATAGTTGAATTCCATAGCACCATATTGGCTTTAAAAGCGACTTGTATATTAAAAGTTTACAGTCTAGGCTAAGTGTTGAATTTCGACCAATCAGCCAATGTACCTGAGTTAATTTAAGTTTCATTTGAGTTAACTTAGAGTCAATATGGTGTTTCCAAGATATTTCACATGTGAATGTTGAGAAACAACTTGATTGTTAATCCGAATGGGGGAACAAGTATCTCTTCGTAAAGTAAATGTTACTTGAACACACTTTTGTTCATTTACCTTGATTCTCCATAAGTTTAACCAAAGCTCCATCTGGCTAATGTGTTCCTGGAGTTTGCGGGATGCCTCATCAGGGTTTTCATGCATACTAAGGCAGGCTGTATCGTCGGCAAATGTGGAAGTATGGATACTACTGCTCACTGGCATATCACAATTATAAATTAAATATAAAACTGGTCCCAGTATACTCCCCTGTGGCACACCAGATAAAATTGTTTCAGGCCTACTTGTAAAGTCTCCTTCCGCAACAGTGAACTTACGGGAAATAATGTAACTTTCCAAAAGATTTAAAATGTTTATTGGTAAGTAAGTCTTCAATTTTAAAATTAGGCCTTCATGCCACACTTTATCAAATGCCTGGGAAACGTCAATAAACAGCGCAGAACAATACTTTTTTCCTCAAAAGTTCTTCTTATAAATTGAACCAATCTGTGAGTTTGTTCAATGGTGCTATGCTGACTTCTAAAACCAAATTGGTGGTCTGGTATGCACCCACTACTAATTAGAATTGGGGACAATTTTGTTTTGAGCAGTTTTTCGAAAAGCTTTGACATTGTAGATAGTAGACTTATTGGCCTATATGACTCAGCCTTGGTTATATCTTTGCCCGGCTTTAGAATCATTTTAACCTTGGCAAGTTTTCAGTTGTGTGGATAATACTCCAGTCGTAAAATAGCATTAAATATGAATAACAGGATTTTCATTGCAATACGAGGCAGGTTCATCAGCATCTGATTACTAATTCCATCAATACCCGGAGCTTTCTTCGGGTTGAGTTCGGCAATTAATTTTTGTAAATCACGCGTCTTAAACTTTATGTGTTGAGGGGGTAGAGCGACTATATTCGGCAAATCAGCAACACCAGTACATATATTTGGCGTAAAAACGGATTTTAAGTGATCAGCAAATATTTTACCTTTTTCAGTATCGCTTCTTGCCCAACCTCCGGTAGATGTGCGTAGAGGTGGCTTATACTCAACGGGTGTTTTAAGCTTTCTGGCAGCGCGCCACAAAGAGTAATTAGACGCCGGTGTGACATCAAGACCCTCCAGATAATTTTTAAGAGATGCAATTTTTTCAGATGCAAGCAACTCTTGGAGTCGTTTAGTGCACTCTTTAAATCTGATTTTATTTTGTGGTGATCTGTGCTGTTGCCATTCCCTTCTAGCCCTTCTTTTTTCACGTACGAGACGTTCAATGTCTGTGGAATAAATTTTATTAAACCTAATCTGCGGATGGGAGATAGTGGCATGTTCAGCAGCCTGTTTAATATTCTCGCTGAGATTGGCAATGTTCGATTCAATATCATCGGGTGTTCTAAGCGTAATGTTTTCCGTACAATGACTGCTGAGATATTTTTTTAACCCCAGCCAATTAACACGATTGATCATCTTCACATATGGGTCAGGTAAGTTACTTCTCAATGAGCTGCAAATTGTAATGATCGTCGGGGAGTGATCGGACGAGAGATCAAGAGAAGCTTGAACTTGAATTAAATCCCTAGAGATATTTTTTATGACGCCAAAATCTATAACATCCGGAATTTTTTGTATGTCAGTAGGCCAATAAGTGGGCTCCCCACTCGAAATGATATCCAAGCCCAATCCTCATATTGATTCTCAGTGATTGAAAATCTGGGAGGGGAGTAAATTGATGATATAACGAAATTTGAACAAAAACTTTCAATGCCAATCTTTGTTGCTTGTAGGTATTCTTCACAAATGTTATCAAGAACATAGTGCTTAGAGATGCTAAACGGGAAATCCCGAGCCCGGAAATCCCGGGCTTTTCGGGACTATTCAAATCCCGGAGCCCGGGATTTTTTAATTTTAAGGCCCGGGATTTTCGGGATTATCTGAATCCCGTTTTTTGCATAAATAATGTTTTTGACTATCATCTTTTACATCAAAAATTATTAGAAACTCCCTGTTATAAAAAGTTAAAATAAAAAATTTGCTGTGAATAAATATTTTAGTAGATAATATTATATGGTAAATACATAATATATCTTATGGCGTTTTCTTTTCTAGGAAAAATGTTGCATACATTGCAGTTTTCAATGAAAATTTGCAATTAAATGTCTGAATTGTATAGGTTAGGTTAGGTTATAACAGGCTGCTGATTTTATAGTAAACCAGCCCACTTGGGTCCTTAGAGGTCCCGTTGTGCTGCCTGGGCAGATTGAGGTGGGCTGCCCATCCTCATTTATCCTATACATTATCTGTATTCAGCTGAAACCAACCCGAAAGGCGTATGAATGAATTCACACTACCGATTTCACATTCCGACAGACTCTCCAAACCTTGCAGTATCGGAGCCCCCATGTGGAGTGAACGCACCTCCGCAAGTGCTGGCCAATGACAGAGAAAATTGTATAAGTACCCTTTAAATATACAAAAAAAATGTTTTGTAAAATTAAAATATTATTTTTTAATATAAAGACGCACATTTGTGCACAATGTTTTCGGGATTTTGTAAGTCCCGGGGTCCCGGTTCGGGATTTCGAGACAACATCACTAAATCCCGAAGCCCGGGATTTCAAAAAACCTGTCCCGATTAGCATCTCTAATAGTGCTTGAGTCTTGACTTTATTAGAATTGCTGATCCACCGCAAGCCCTTCCTCTAGGGTCCTTTGTATCATATATAGTGTAGCCATAAATTTTAAAAAGACTTCTCGAAGTCAAATGAGTCTCAGATACTAACATTATATCAATATTTTTTTCCGTGAGGAAGTGCTCAAGTTCATTTTTATGTTGGCGAATGCCGTTTGCGTTCCAGAAACATATTGTTAACGTGTTCATGGCTTATTAAGTATTGCTTGAAGCAGAGTATTCTGCATTCGCAACATTTCTTGCATCATGCTAGTCATATTTGTTGTAAAATTGTTTATAGTTTGCACAAGATTTTCAATAGTGGCTTCAAGGCGATTATAATTAAAGTTTGAGTTTGTATTTGTAGAATTATTTTGCGGTGAAACATTTTGTGTCGGAATAGAACTAGCCTTAGCAGCATCTGCATACGATACACGGGAAGTAACTGGTTGGCTCATTTGCTGAAAAGTGGCAGAGTAAACGTTTGCTGATTGCAGTATGTTTTTGTATGGCCATATTCTTGGCAATTATGGCACTGTACAGGACCTGAACGCTTATGTGGCACTTCAACTGTGATTTTTCGGTACAAGAGGTATTTTAAATTATAAATTGGATGCGTCTCATTTTTTTTCAATTTTATATCATTAGGCTCAAGTTCAACACGAAATAGGGGTTGGGGAATCTTTTCTCTATTATATTGGACACATTTTTTTCCTTGAAACCCTGGAGGACGAGTGCATCTTTTATTTCTTCGGGGGCAACATAAGAATCTATGCCCTTCAATACGATCTGCATGCCTTTAGCGCTCTTAAGCTGGTATGTGTAGAAGCTTGTTTTACTTTTTTCAAATTCAGCAACCATTTTGCGGAAATCTGTTTCGTCATAGATTTGAATTTTCGTTTCATCGATATTGCCACGTTTTATTGGAACAATGTGAAATTTATTCTTACCAATTACCGAAATTAATTTCTTAATAAGAGCGTTTGAATTTTTTTCTCTCAAATATATTGGTGGCGGCTTGGAGGTTTTTTTCGCGGATATATCATGTGTGTCGTTGTCATCTTGCAATATTTGAAAACGATTAGTAGATGATGCGCTGTTATCGCTAGATACCTTTGAAGCAGATGCAATTTTAGTAGAATTAGGGCTTCGCCCGCGCTTTCCCACAATAATATATCTGTCCATTTCAACTTGGACCTTGGGTTTTGGGCTTTTTTTATTTTCAGTGACTAATTGGGTAAGTGATGAATCGGATGATATCGCTGATTTAAATGACGAAGTAGTAGGCAACTGTAATGTTAACGAATCAGTTGGCATTGGACAAAACGAAGTTGATTCCTGACGAAAAATTGGCTTAGCCGTTAAAAAAAGTCTGTCATCAAGTTTTTTATTTATTTTTTTTAAATTAAGATCATCAGAACTCACAGTAAGTCTATCATCAGATTTGTGACGCCGTATTTAATACACTTGTGCTTACAGCAAACAAATTCATTTTATACAACTTCTGGTGTCGTACACCATCAGCAATAACTTCGCTGCCCTTCATAAAGTACACATTTTCTGCACCTTCCTCGAAAATAACTTTCATGCCTTTTTCGGTGGAACGCATGATAGAAATAAAATTTTTGTCAAGCTCTGGAACTAAAAGTGCGTCTTTCAAAATATGTTTAAGGCCACTTCCATCGTATGTTGAAACTTCGATATCACCAGTTCCTTCAACAGCAAGTTTACTACCATCGCCAATTCGTACATACCACGAGTCAGGCGAAGTTGGAATAAAAGTTTTAAACAACTCCTTCTGAAATGACATATGGTCGGTGGCACCGGAATCTGCGTCCATTCATTTCTCGATTTGTGTTCAGAGTTCGCCACCATTAGCATAAATAATTGTGAATTCTTTTCAGTTGATTTATTTGTAGGCTGTTTAACATTAGCAATTTTCTCCACTACTAGTGAATGCCTTTCACCCTTTTTTATTTGTTCAGTGTCTTGCTTACCTTCTTGATCTCTCTTTTTCTTGAAACACTCTCTTGCCCAATGCCCTGGTTTGCGACAATAATTACATTTGCCCGTACGCTTTGTTGTATTGTTAACGGTTTTATGATACGACTTTTTATAAGCAGCGCTGTAAGCTGCACTAGATACAGACGCATCATTGTTGTTTGTACGCAAGTTTAGCAGAGATTCTTCGTTAACTAAGTGATCCGTTAAACGTTCGATATTTTGCTCAGCACGAGGCACAGCATACCATGCGGTTCGCACATGATCATATTTAGCAGGTAAACTGCCTAAGATCTTTGCAATTACCACTGGTGTCTTTTGCTCGAGATCCATATCCTTAAGCCTTTGCGTGAGGGATGTTATTCTGGCGATGAAATTAGCCATAGATTCTTCTTCATCCATCTTACAGTTTATAAATTTTTCTAGTAATACCTGCACAGATTGCTCGCTTCTCTCTGAGTGTACCGTTTTTAACCTTGACCACATTTCAGCGGCTGTATTGCAGTTAAATATTTCAGCTGTTCTAATTCCAAACCACGCATTAGAAATGCTTGGGTCTCTGCATCTTTTTCTTCCCAGGTCGTTGCATTTGTTTCTGGCTTACTAATTGTACCCAAAATGTAAGGCCTCAGCTTGTTTTCGGCCATATAAATTTCCATCTGCCGACGCCATAGCTGATAGTTTTGCCCATTGAAACGATGAATTTGGTACGCCTTTTCTGACATTTTAGACATGTTTTCCACTACTAGCACGCTATTTTCTAATAGACTTGTATCAACGCTTTGGTTTGGAAGATTTGCGGTGATGTCTGTATCAGTTCCAAAAGCCGAATCCTCTTCTATTAAATATTTGTGAGTAGAAATATCTGCGTCCATATAACTATGCTGTGTATTGTTCGCCGGCTGCTGGGCCCATAACCTGTTGAGAACCTTGTTTTAATTGAAATTATAAAACGCGACCCAAAAAAAAAAATAAAACAATGAATCACGTAAATTCAAGTAAATTTATTAATATAATTCGAAAGAAGAATGAATTAACAATGTGATTTAAGAAAAGAGTAGAAGAAAATGTGAAAGCAAATCAAACGAATTTGACAGTTCAAGCATATTGTAAAAGAAGGAACTGTTCACAAATCAATGTAATGATTTTACTGCTCTAATATTGAAAGCGCAAGTTCTAACACAAGGATTCTAAAGGTCTTAAGCAGCCGCATTCCGGTACGCCTTTGGAGTTCAAGTAGAAATCCAAAGTGGTGGATGCAATAATAGCTTGCGGCAGAATTTGATCGCAGGATATTTTGTAAGCCGAAATCAAAATTATGTAGCGGCAAGATAGCATATTTCGCAGAGGCTTTACGACTGAGAGGAAATTTAAAAATGGTATGTATAAGTCATTATTAAATGGACAAAACACAAAAACAGACCGACGAACTAGTGGACAAAGTAAGGGATTATAACTACAACGTAGACAATTTGCAAGTACATGCGTGGACAGAACTAAGAAAAATAAATCCAAACCAGAAATTTATAGGAGGACATCAAGAGACAATAAGATTTAACAAACTAATAGTATGTTTACACGGTACGTGCTTCGCTCTCTATTCATGCTTCACGCCCCAATCATGATCGAATCCACTTGCTTCGCCATACAAAATTATGAGAGCGAATCAAGTAGATTCAATATGAATTTACCTGCGAAGCACGTAAAATTGGTGTATTCTCTAACTTTTATCGCAGTTAATCGCCACTTTATCTGAAGTTGCTATCAAAACAAAATAGGCATATGAGTATGTGTGTGTTTGTAAACAAATGAAAACAAACCAAAAAACATAAGTAGATGTGAGTTTAATATAAATAAATTTAATTAAGTTGTGAATAATATAAAAAGGAAAAATAAGAAGAAAATATAGAGAAGCCTGCAAAAACAAGATTTCGAATGAGTCGAATTTATGTAAGTATGTATGCTTATGTGTATGCATTTATACACGTGCGTATGATACGTATGTTTCATACATACAGCAAAAAAAAAAGACTCTTTTAGGACTCCTTTTTATGAGCAAAACCCTCAGAAAAAGGCTCCTAAAACGCTCAGATATGAGCGTTTTCCTATGAAACCGTCAAAAAATTTTGCACTGAATATGAGCGTTTTAGGACTCCTAAATTTAACGATTTGTATGGAAAATTGTGAGCCTTTTTGCTCACAAGTCAATCATAAAAGCCTCTTAAAAGGGTCATAAAAGAGGGATTACGGAGCCAAAAAAGGGTGATATAGGAGTGTTTCTTTTTCTTGAAATTAGGGTATTCATGAATTTAAAAATGCATTTTATTTGTAAATTTGTGCTTTTTAGCTTTTAATGGAAAAGTTTTATTAATATATGTTTTGTGCATGGAAATAATTTATTTTTCCAAATTTGTACATTTCTTTAGTTTCAAATGCGAAACGTAAAAATAGAAACTTGAAATTCATAGCCTCACAAAAAATAATGTGTACCTATCTGTGAACATTTAGCAAAATGATCATTTTAAACAAATTTTAACGGACAAAACCAAATAATTTTCATTTAGGCTTCAAATGGATAGTTTTGTCTAATGAAAAGATTTAAAAGGACAATATTTTGTCAAATATTCACACATAAAGTACACAAAAACAATTTAATTAATTAAAAAATAGGAAATTAGTGAAAAAGTTAAAAAATAAATAAAATAAATGAATAATAAGCATTTATGTATTGTTTATGTATTTAATACGATCATTTGCAGTCTGGAACCATTTACTGGACACCGTAATAAATATCTTTTCCCCGGAAGAGAATTTTCGAATAAATGCACCTGAAATAGAGAAAACTTTAAATACGCATATTTATTGAAAGAAACAACTTGATTTTATTCTACCCTTGCTTCGAAAAGCGGAAGTCGTCGTCATTGCCATTAGGGAGACCTTGTTTTGTGCTCCTCTCCAAGAAAACTTTGCTGCAAGACTATCAACCATAAAAGTTCGCCAAATTTGGCGAATTAAATTGGAGGGATCTGAAGCTGAGTTGCATTTAAATATTTCGGTTTCCTAAAATAATTTTTTAAAGATATTAATCTAAAAAATACAATACTTACATAAATACAAAGCATTTAACTAACAAATTGGTTGTATAAGTTGGATACATTTTCTCTTTTTATCTAGAAACACGGAAATAAACTTACTTTTTGTACAATTTCTCAAAGATTTTATCAAAACCACAATCGAACAGCGCAAAATGATCACAATAATGACAGACAAACGCAAAATATTGAAATTATCAAGAAAAAGAAAACAAACTACCGTTACCCCTCAGAAAACCTTCATAAATAAGAGTTTTCTAGGAGTGTGCTCCTAAATTGATCATAAAAAATAGTATTTTCGGAGTCCTTAATTCTGCAGGCTCCGAAATCAATCATAAATGCTCATAAATTAGGAGGGTAATCATAAAACCCTCAGAAAAAGGAGTCTTTTAAGAGTCATATTTAGGAGCGCGCCGAAAATTGTTTGCTGGGGTATGTTTCTGTGAATACACATAAAAAAATGCCACGCGAACAGTGATGCCAACTTTTTTAGAGCAAAAAGCACAGTGTGTTCATAAAAAAGCACTAAATGAAATAAGTACTCGCATATATGTATGTATGTACATATGTATGTACATAAATATATTTTTTATTTATTTTTTTATATTTATCTATTTATTTTCAATACAGAGAAAGCCCACATGGCTAATTATAAATGTATTGAATGAGTAAAAATTAAAAATTTAATTTAACTACAATTTTAAATTTACTACATTTCATAGGTTTTTGTAATAATTTCAATTATATCGAGCCATATTTCGATTTTGCTTATAAGTAGAATATGAGTAGGAAAATAATTGAAGTTCATTTGGCAAGACATTCCAATTATGGTGTATTATTTTAACAAAAGAGTGATCAACGAGAATTATACTCCTCGTTTCAGGAAATGCAGTTTATCATTTTCCTCTGGTCATAAAACTGTTTTAATAAAACAATTAGATTCTTAGGTGTTTCGTCTGAATTAATTTTTATATGAACATGGTTCAGTATCACCTAATTCACACGAAGACTTTTATGAAGTCAGTTTCGACGTCATTTTTGGTTTGATAGCGAACGGGGTAGAGAAGAAAGAGGGGTAGAAAAAATTACTCGATTTCTGTTTTCTATGGTTTTTTTTTCATATTTTTCTTTACACTAATTTGTGTTCTTGTTGTTACGTTTTATTATTAATATTCTCATATTGGTGTGTTCTTCGAAGCAAAATTTTATTAAAAAATTACCCTGTCGGAAATTCGGTTACAAAAACGTCCTAAATCTTCTTACTGAATTAGGGCATTAGTTTTGGGTTTGTTCTGGATGACATTGTAGTTAGCTTTTAGTCAGTCTAAGAAAAGTTAACTATAAGTTAACTATTTTTGTAGTCAAGCACACATTCTCCGACAGGGTATGTAAATGTATGTATAAACAATAAAATCAATAAAAATCAAAATCAATACAAAAAAATTAGACATGTAAAAATAATCATCGTATGAACACAAATAATTTTTGGTAGAAACTTCAAAAGGGAATTAAGAAAAATGGACGTCATAAATTTCATCGTCTGAATCCTGTGTATGTTAGATTCAGAACAACATAAGCCTTTTCTTTTTAGACCGTATTTTATATGAGTGAAACAATTTGATTTATAAAATCATTATTGTATTTCTAACTTACTTTTAAAATAGTTATTAGCGCTAAAAGTTATTTCTACTTCAACATTTGAACATGGTAATGTTAATAGTCCTAGAGCAAATATTGACAGTATTAGAAATGGATTATGATTAGTTGAGTTTCTATAATTTTGAACTTTAATCCAAAATTTATCAGTTCTGAGCAAATTTTTCCATTTATTTATCCTTAAATTTCTAATACTTCTTTCTATTTCTTCAATTTCACCATCAAAGCAAAAATTACTGCTTCCCAGAAGAGTTTTAGTAAGCCAGCTAGAAGCAATGCATTCAGTTTCCAAAAAGATATTAATTTTTTGACTTACTAATTCCATTTACAGAAGTAATAATGTGTAGTTTTTATGTACTCTGATGCAAAAGTTACTGGTGTAATTTTTTTTACTTTTGTCCACTTTGTTAGAGAGCCTTACGTTAGTACTTTTCACAAGCATTTTTGGAAGCTTTCGTTATACATTGCTTCCCTCAGTGGTTAGTAATTAGATTATTGTAATTAAGTTATTTTATAACGTGCATGGTATCCTCTGTAATTTCTAGAAATATATTATTTTTTCTCACTATGAAAGATAAAGTTTTTCTTCCTTTATATTTCACCCAGCTGAATTAACATTCTGAAAAGGAAACTTTGAAAAGTGAAAATAAAGCCACCACACTTTAACAAATTAATATTTAGATTTGTAAAACGCAATAAATTCAAAGCTGAAAAGCACCAATTTAGTGCCTTTTTTTAAGCAACAATTTGAACAATTCCGCACGGTTATGAATTATAAAACTCTAAATCTAGTCCGAAAAGCACTAAATTGGCACGCTGCATACGAAGCACTAATGCGTAGTCTAAACAGCATGATTCATAAACATGATTCAGAGAGCGAAGCAGGTGATTCAAGTTGTCGTCTAAACATAGCATTAGACCGACCAGTTTGCACTCAACAAATTTTAGATAAGTTTTGTATACACTATTATTTGCAAATTATTATTAATGATATTTAAGAAGTTGTATTTATAAAGCTGTCATAAGGATGATCTTTGAGGTTGTTGCCAAATGCTGTGACGAAACATAATTTGTTTTCTGTTATCTTTATTATATACATACACATTTCATTAAAAATATTAAATTACTATTAATCAAGCTAAATAAAGTTTATTCATCCCAATCAGTGTTATTTATCGTATGTCCTTCAACTAACTGCAACTGTGATATGGCATCCTTGTTTTTGAAATCGCTTTCATCAATAAATTCCACATGTGTGAAAGGAAAGTGGCCTTTTTTACCTTTATGTTCACCTTCCCATTGACCGTTTATATTTGTTTTGGTGACTTTTATTATATCTCCAACTTCTAGTTTTAAAGCAGTTTTGTCATAAGCATTGGGAACTCTAGCCTGTTTAACACGAGCAAATGCTGGCAATTTTCGCTAAATACAATATATATGTACATCAATTTAAAGTTTTGATTCTATTTTCTAAATTGAAGCTTACATTTAAATCAGATTTTTTTAAAATATTACTTAGTTGGTGTATCGATGATGGTGTTGGAACTACATCGGCGCCTGCAGATGAAACTCTGGGTTGTCTAATGATACTATTGCTACTTCCACAGATGCTGTTGCTTCCGGAAGATGGTCGTTCCAACGAATTTTCATCTATGTTTTCATCATACTGAAATAAAAAATATTATTTAATCATTAAGTTTGAATCTGTTTCAGTTAACATTGATTGTCTTTGAAAAAATGATTGAGTGCAAATTTTGCAAAAGCTAAATAACATTAAATTAGGGACCTATTATGGTTTATAATAGTTGGTATTTCAATGTGGTAAATTTCATATCGCGATAACGGTTTACAGCACTTATTTGAGTGTTATAATTTTAGTTGTCTATCAGAGAAGCGCAATGAGTAGTGAAAAAGTGAGTAGAGCTGAATCATGATTTATAATTTCTTGTACTTATGCGCACTCATATTTATTGCAATGTTGTCTATTAATCATATTCACTCGAAAGTTTGAAGTGCGCATCGAACTCATACTTAGCAATATTTATGACGTTGTTGATTTCGACTCTCCTTAACTCAATGCAAAATAAGTATGATTCACAATGCTAAATTCGCATACGAACATTAAAGTTCTCATTATTAGGTTATGTGTTTCTCTCTTGCTTTTTTTTGTTTTTTGCAGGAATTGAAAACCAACCCTATTTACTACTATTGTATACTACTTGTAAACTCTTTAATGACTAATGCTATATTCAGACGGCAACTTGAACTAGGGATGGGCAAATGAAAAAGATGTATCGATATATATCGTATCGATGTTTTTGAACAGTATCGATATATATTTTTTGAAAACATCGATATTTCGATATATCGATATTTTTTTCTGCATTAAGTTCGAATGCACAATTACTTACTTTAAGAAATTTAATACAAAAGAACTATTTATTTTAAGTAATACGTAACCTACTGTAGCTTCTTAAGACTTCATTAGTCTATACTTTATGTTGTTTTAGTTTAGTTTAGTTTTCCACTAAAGTGATGAGTTTTGCATCGTCCATTGTTATTAGAGGTTTTCTTTTCCCGGACTTTTTCATTACCCGGGAAAGTGGGAACAACTTTTCGGGTTTTAACGCTTATAAACACATTTCAAAAAAATAATACAATTTCAGTTCCCGGGCGTAATTGTTGTAAAGTTTTAGCTATAGTTCTACCATCGCATTCATAAAGTGAATAACGACATGCATCGAGGAATGTGGTACGCAAAATAACAGAATTAAGGAGAGAAAAATAATGGCTTATATGTATATGATTTTTATAAACCAAAAAGAGTCAGCTGATTCGTAACAGAACAGAAAGTAAAAACAAATTCTGCTTTTAGGCCTATACCCACACAATCCAAAAAGTCACCTGCCTTAGTTGGGTCACAGTTAAAAAACGGCTATAGCTCTTAAAAGTATCGAAATAAGAATCGATGTATCGATATATAGGTTTTTCAAATATCGGCGATATATGTATATCGATATTTATTTTCTCAAATATCGATATTTCGATATATCGATATTTTTTGCCCATCCCTAACTTGAACCACTTGGTTCGCTCTCTGAACCACGATTACGAACCCTGGTGTTGAAACGACACACTCGCGGTTCATTTTGACAAATATTTTTGATGCAGTGATGCCAACTTAGAACTCAAGGCACATTAACTATTTGATATGCCTTGTTAGATATTTTCGGGCTGCATTTAACCCGAAACTAGTTATGCACGAATATTCGTATTAATATTCGAATTGTCGAATATTCGGCCATTTTTAGATATTCGTATCCGTATTCATATTCGCCAAATTCAGGCTAATACGAATACGAATATTTTTCCAAACAAATTAAATAAATAAATGGATAAATCCTAAACGAAATTTAAATAAATGGCTAAAAATATTAGTTTGTACAAATCCATTAAATTTTTTATAAAAATTTGTGCTTTGAATCATTTTCAAATATTATTTAAAGACGATCATTAAAACTTTGGATAGTTTTTATTAACTTTAAAATATGCCAACAGGAGTATGAAGTTCTTTTTAATAACAATTTTTTAATATTTCATATTGCAGACGTAAATAGAACCCCAATTTCATGTCTATAAATTTCTTATATTATATTCTTATTCGCATTCGTATTCGCGAATATCTTTTCAAATATTCGTATTCGTATTCGCGAATATCAAAACTTGCATTCTTTACATCACTACCCCAAACTATAAAACGCGCAAATCTAGCAATTTTTATAATTATCAGGCTTATCACAGAAATCGATCGAAATTGTTTTGATTACGAGTTGTCATTTCGATGGATTTTGTTTTACCTTCTTCAGATTTCGATCGATTTGTTCATTCCGAAAAAGCGTCAATTTGATTGTTTTCAATTCAAATGTGGCAATATTAGAAGAGCAACAAAAGACTAAAGGATAAATTTTTTTATTGAAGTGAACCAAATTTAAAAATTTTTACATGCAATGTCTGTTTTTGCAATAACTGCAGTTTTGGATGCCCAGAGCAGTCAAGATTTTGCCGGAAAATTGCTTCAGATCCCCTTTCATATCCAAACGTAGTGTATGTGTCAGTTTTATTTAATTTTATTTGACAGAATAGAATATTTAAATTTTATGATGATGCATTTTTTCCTTACTAGCGGTCTCCACTAGCCATGAACTTGGTATGGGCATCATGTCGGACATCGCAAATGGCTAATGGAGACCGCTCATGTCCAACTTTCGTCCATGCTCTGACATGGATGCCCGAACATATGTCTGAGCAACAATGTTTGCCATGAGATTCTCAGTCCGCAACCATTTTTAATAGAAAGAAAAGAGACAGAACAAAATTGGTAAATATTCCATCTTTATTGCACTAGCGCAAAATACTTTGATATGCCTGAACATGGACATCGCACGTATTCACCACAACAAAGAAGTTGATGATTTCTTCACAGTTGCGGCGTCATGTTCATGTCATGCCCAAGTCGATGGCTAGTGGAGACGTAGGGTTAAGACTTGAGAAAATATCTTAAATATGTAAAAAAATTAAATAAAGCAAACATTTTAAACAAATGGTTGAAAAATATTTTTCTTGGTTGAAATAAAGTTCTTTCAAACAGATTTTTGTACTTTCACATAGAGAAAATTACAATTCCGAGCATTATTCATAGAGCAAATTCTTCGTTTTTCGTTTTGCGCAGAACCTAATTACGGAAATGAAATCATTTCAATCGAATTTGGTTTCTGTGACAGGCCTGTATTTTTCAGCCCTTTAGCCCCTTTTTACTTTTTGTTTAATATGGCTAGATTTTAGTCTTTGTGAACTTTTTCTTCTTCTAGCAATATCGACTTTTAACTCATTTTATATTGCTAGTTTGCCAATTTAAACAAGAAAAATAATATGGAATAATCTTCTATTTCTTTGAATTTTTTGTGATTTGAAAGATATTCAGTATAGCCTAAAAACAGGATAAGTTATATTTTGAAAGAGAAAGATATTGAAATTTTATTTAAGAACGACCAATTTTAAATGTATGTACTTATGTAAATATATATACATACATATGCATACATACTACTATTATGTATATATGCAGGCAAGGCAGATTCATTTCCAGATAATATCAGGATAACAAAAACAATGAAAAAATACAACAATGAAAAAACAACATGGGTTGTAGTTCATCCAAAACTTCAAAAATATAATTTGTTTAACAGAATAAAAATTATTCACATAAATTTTAAAATATTTCTCATCCGCAGTTTTTTTCATATTTTTAGATTTGTTTTCACAGAATTTTTTTAATAAAATATTTTTCATATTGAATTTTTTTTTACATTTTCTTTTAATTTCTCTTTCGTAAAAAATTTTTGAAGTTTCGGATGAACTTTAATTTGAAAAAAAAAATTGCTCAGCTGCATTTCCGCTACTACCTTGTGAATGTCCTTGTATGTAGGTACACTATTTATATGTACCTTATTAATATGTAATATGAAATGTAATATCTCGAGTTGATGTACTTATATATGTGTGGATCTTATGATAGTTATATATTTATTTTCTAATAAGTTACTTAACAAAAATGTTTGATGTTTCAATTTAAAACAGAAACATTTTAAAACTAGCCCCTTTTCGCGCTTATTCAAAAAATTTGGGTTTATTTTGCGCTAAATGTATACTTTTCAATTTAGCTGTTTTTTAAAGAAAAATTTTACGCGCTTTGAGTATCAAAAGTTGGCATCACTGTGTTCATGTATATACTAGAGTTGTAAATGTATTGAGTATTTGGGTATTGAGTAGTCAATACCGGGTATATTTTTGAGTACTCGATATTTAAAAGTAGCTACTCAATACTTTCAGAGTTGCTAGTTTCAGTAATATGCATAATGTTGCAACCATCAGTAGCACAAAACCAATACATGCACAATTTTAAAAGCTGTATATACTAATGTACATATTTTTTGCCGGATGAATTGTTAGTATATTGTTTTCTAGAAAGAACAAAAATTGTGCGGCTTAAGAATTAGTAGTGTGTGGAAGAGAAAAACTTAAATTGATAAATTAATAAAAATAACAAATAAAAATGTCGAAAAAAAGACGCGTCTTGTGGCTTCATTTTACTGAAGTAAATGACGATCGTGCAAAATATAATATTTGCAAAAGAATTATTTCTTTCAAATGTATGGCCAAATTAATATAATTTTCTGTAAACATAGCCCATAAAATTTTTATTTTTTGATAATACGCCTGAAGGTGGTGGAAGCTCTAACCTAAAAAAACATTTGCATTCCAAACATCCAACAGTGGAATTGAAAAAGTTTCAAGAACGAGAAGGTATGTAAATGTTTAAAATGTTTGGCAGTAGTTAGAAGTATTAAAAATTTGTTTTTGCAGACGACTTGCCAAGAACATTACAAAAAACTTTAGAAGAATGCAACATAAATGTGCAAATCTCAAAGAACAGAGAGAGGCAAATAAATTCAAAATGATTACGCTGGATCTTCGACCCCTTTCCGTGGTAGAGAATGAAGGGTTTAAATTGTTTGCAAAAGCTCTGAATCCCTCATATACATTGCCTTCTAGATATATTTTAACAAAAAAATTATTAAATGAAGAATTTTCAAGTGGTGCGAAAAAATTAAAAGAGAAATTAAGTAAAGCTAAACATATTTGCTTAACAACGGATGCTTGGACATCAGTTGCAAATGAATCGTACATATCGCTTACTGCACATTTTGTTGATGACGAATGGGGGTTAAACTCAAAATTTCTTAATTGCTTTCGCACATTAAAAGATCACACGGCGCAAAATTTAAAGGATGAAATTTTAGAAGCGCTAAAGCAATGGGGAATTGATGAAAAGATTTCATGTGTCGTATCTGACAATGCTGCAAATATTTTGTTAGCTATAAAAATTGCCGGATGGCAAAGTTTACCTTGTTTTGCACACACACTACATTTAGTTGTTACGGATGGGCTAAAGGATCCAAATATAGCAAGCATTATTATTATGCAAATCAACCGTTGAGTTCTTTCATCGCAGTACAAAAGCTACCAACAAATTTAAAGAAATGCAAACGCAAATGAATCAAACAAGATTGAAGCTCATTAATTCCACTCCTACTAGATGGAACTCCGTGTTGCATATGAGGGAAAGAATGTTGGAGAACAGAGAAGTTCTTGAGGCAACTGTAGCCATTTTACACCGCCCAGCTGCCTTCGTTCGAAGAATGTGAAATTATTAAAGAGCTTTGTAATATATGTATTACGCCCATTTAACGAAATCACCGTCGAAATGAGTGAAGAAAAAGATACCTAATTTCAAAATTTATTGTGCTGATTCGCAGCCTTCAGTCATATTTAAAAGAAAAACAGTCTGAAAACAACACCGAACAAATATCAAATTTATTAGATTATTTTTTGAACAATATAAATAAAAGGTTTCACGGATTAGAAAAACATGATTTCTTGGCGATAGCAACCTATTTAGATCCCAGATTTAAAGCAATGGGTTTTTCCGATCCTGACACTGTAAGAAAAGTCAAAGAAAAATATTATTGATGTACAATAACCAAAGTTACAATAGCAGTTCTCCACCCAAGCAATTGGAGAGGAAAAAATCTGTTTGGAATGATTTTGATCGAAAAGCCGTTACAAGAACAACAACATTGAAAAATATTATAGCTAAATAATTTTAGTCATTAAAGTGTTTTGGAAAGAAAGGGTGATAAATTAAAATGGTGGAAAAAGGGAGAAACAGTTTATCCTGGCCTAGCTTAGATATGGCATAGTTTATATGGGAATTCTTAGTAAGGATATTTCGACTTCCAAGAACCCCTCATTTTGTGAGGTTCGGAAAAAAATATTCGAGTCAAAAAATGGTGGCGGTCAGATGGGGGCAAGGGGCTCCGCATCGTCCTCAAGGTTGAGGGTAAAAGAAAAAAACTGCAAAAAAAACATATAACTTTCCCGGGGTCACCGCTACCAGGGTCAAATGTATGACAAGCACCCATTAATTTTCTAAGCCCAACATCTTTTTTAAATACTCCGGCCGCCTAACTCCTCTCCTTAAGGGGGCTCCCATATAAAGGGAAAATTTTTATAAAATTTACTCGCAGGGCTCTAACTGCCCCTAGGTCGTACTTATCGAAGTCAAATGTATGATTGACCTCCAATATTTTTTCATTACAAAGATTTTCTCTGAACATATTTATCGTCTATCTTCAACCATTAAGGTGGTCCCCATACAAAAAAATAATTTTTTTAATAATTTTTTTTAAGAAATCCGCTTTTTCCGCTTTTATGTTGCCTCCTAGGGGGTAAAATGTAAGACCGACCCACAGCAATTTTTTATTTTTAACATTTTTTCCGAACATACCTATATCCTATCTCGACACATTAAGGGGGCTCCCATACAAAGGCGAAATTTGTACAAAATTTACTCGCAGGGCTCTAACTGCCCCTAGGGCGTACCTATCGAAGTCAAATGTATGTCCGACTTCCAATATTTTTTTATAACGAAGATTTTCTCTGAACATACTTATCGTCTATCTTCAACCATTAAGGTGGTCCCCATACAAAAAAAATAGTTTTTTGAATACTTTTTTTTAAGAAATCCGCTTTTTCCAGTTTTATGGTGCCTCCTAGGGGGTAAAATGTAAGACCGACTCGCAGTAATTTTTCATCTTCAACTTTTCCTCCGAACATACCTATATCCTATCTCGAATCATTAAGGGTGCCCCCATACAAAGGCGGAATTTGTACAAAATTTACTCGCAGGGCTCTAATTGCCTCTGGCGCGTTCATATTTACGAACTGCTATTGAAAGAAGTGTTCGATGCTAAATTCGGAAAAATGTCTGGGCCAGGAGTGCCATTATTTGCACGTTTTAAAGAGCAATGGGAAAATATTAAAACCAAACCATATATTCCTGGCATAAAAGATGATGAAGTAGCAGCCAAAATTCCAGTAGAAGTGCAAGTTGAAATCAAGAGGTTTTGTCGTACTCAATCCGACGAACAACCCAGAGGCGACTACAAGGAATTTCTTAAAATGGTGTTACTGTTTCTAGGTGAAGGTATAAAAAAGTTTCACTTCGCACCACCAGGACCCATCAGTCATGCTCGTTGGATGGTGAAAGGGATATACTGCCTTAAAATTTTCTTATTTCGAGAATATCTGGGTTTAACCAAGAATGAATTTGATGGAGTCCGCGAGGTCAGTATATTCATCGTCACACTTTATGTAAAAACTTGGTTTAGTGCTCCAAATAACGATTTGAGCTTTTAAAAGCCATTGCTCATTATGATGCAATTGATAATACAGTTTCGCAGCGTTTGGTGAAGAAATTTTGTGGACATCTCTGGTACCTTAGAGATGAACCTGTTGCTCTCGCATTATTTAACCAAAAGACGACAAAATAAATAGCGGCGCCAGTGAAGAGAAAGGTCGTTCTCGCCCAGTCATTGGGTTCACAGGTGTGAAGCGAATTACGTTAGCTGCCACAGAAGTACTTCATCATCTTCTATGCCAGGAATATATGGTTTGGTTTAATATTTTCCCATTGATCTTTAAAACGTGCAAATAATGGCACTCCTGGCCCAGACGTTTTGCCGAATTTTGCATCGAACACTTCTTTCAAAAGCAGTTCGTAAATATGAACGCGCCAGGGGCAATTAGAGCCCTGCGAGTAAATTTTGTACAAATTCCGCCTTTGTATGGGAGCCCCCTTAATGAGTCGAGATAGGATATAGGTCTGTTCGGAGGAAATGTTGAAAATGAAAAATTACTGTGGGTTGGTCTTACATTTTACCCGCCTAGGAGGCAACATAAAAGCGGAAAAAGCGGATTTCTTAAAAAAAAATTATTCAAAAAACAATTTTTTTGTATGGGGACCACCTTAATGGTTGAAGATAGACGATAAGTATGTTCAGAGAAAATCTTCGTAATAAAAAATATTGGAAGTCGGACATACATTTGACTTCGATAGGTACGCCCTAGGGGCAGTTAGAGCCCTGCGAGTAAATTTTGTACAAATTTCGCCTTTGTATGGGAGCCCCCTTAATGAGTCGAGATAGGATATAGGTATGTTCGGAAAAAATGTTAAAAATGAAAAATTACTGTGGGTCGGTCATACATTTTACTCCCCTAGGAGTCAACATAAAAGCGGAAAAAGCGGATTTCTTAAAAAAAATTATTCAAAAAATTATTTTTTTGTATGTGGACCACCTTAATGGTTGAAGATAGACGATAAGTATGTTCAGAGAAAATCTTTGTAATGAAAAAATATTGGAGGTTAATCATACATTCGACTTCGATAAGTACGACCTAGGGGCAGTTAGAGCCGTGCGAGAAATTTTTATAAAAATTTTCTTTTTATATGGGAGCACCCTTAAGGAGAGGAGTTAGGCGGCCGGTGTGTTTAAAAAAGATGTTGGGCAGAGAAAGTTAATGGGTGCTCGTCATACATTTGACCCTGGTAGCGGTGACCCCGGGAAAGTTATATGTTTTTTTGTAGTTTTTTTTTTACTTTTACCCTCAACTTTGAGGACGATGCCCCCATCTGACCGCCACCATTTTTTGGCTCGAATATTTTTTTTCCGTACCTCACAAAATGAGGGGTTCTTGGAAGTCGAAATCGAAAAATCGTAAATAACGCCATACCTAGCCTAGCTGCTATAGCAAAAAGGCATCTTCCTATCATAGCAACATCGGTTCCAAGTGAACGAATTTTTTCAATTGCTGGCCAGGTTTTCAGCGACCGGAAAAGCCTTTTAAATTCCCAAAATGTTGAAAAAATTATTTTCCTGCATTTCAAAAAAGATTGAGGTGTGTATATATTAACAGTTAAAATATGCTGCTGACAATACAATTCGTACCTTTTTTGAAAACACTGCAATTTCATTTATTTCAAGGTTGGCAAACGGTATCGTAAAAATACCGATACCGATTCAAATACCGCTAAAATTAGATACCGGTATCGTTACCGATACCGAAATCCATTTCGGTTAGAAAATACCGGTATCCAGAATACCGATTACGTCTATACCGGTACGTACCGGTATACCGATTCCCGCCAAAAATAAAGGCCCTATTATGATTTACAACAAAATTGATAGTTGATTTGTTATTGCCAAATTTTTATTATGTATTACAACTTTTTTCACCATGAGACAACTGCTTTTTATCAGTTGTATTGTGGTTTTTATTTCGACCATTGCATTCGTTTTGCTTTATTATTCCAGAAGCCAACCAATCTTATTTGTCAGCCAATATTAGTACTCATAACATTAAAATGATAACGCCGAATGACCGTCCTATAAAAGAGTAAAAGTTTTGTAGCGGTATAGAATTATTGTAAACGGGGTATTCGAAAACTAACGTAGAATTTTTGTATATACAGTGTTGTAGTGGTATAGCATTACTAAGAACGTGGTATTTGTAAATGTTAAGTCATATTTTTGTGTTTAAAGTACTGTGGTGGTACAAAAACTTTGGTAGAGTCGTAATTTTATATTTACAGTGTTGTGGTGGTACATATTTTTTGGGCAAAGTCACAATTTCTGCCTGGGTAAATACACCTAAAGCGTATAAATAGAACGCGAAATACATCATACAAGTAGTTTTTTTAACAAAAAGTTTTCTAACAAAATATTTAATAACTCAGTCAATCTCCGAGAAATATTTTAAAACAATCCTGCGAATTACTCTTATTCAATTATGTTTTATAAACAAAGTTATAAACAATATAATAAAATAAGATTTTTTGTTATGTCCACTGCTTGAAATAATAAATTCATCAGTAATATCGGTATACCGGTATTATAAACTCGATAACGGTATGTACCGGTAATACCGATACCGAAATAAAAAAATACCGATACCGCTACCGATACCGAAATTTAAAAAATAATTGTACCGGTATCAATACCGATACCGCTATTTGTTTCAGTTTCCAACCTTGATTTATTTACATAATACATCTATATATATAAAAATGAAACGGTCCATGTATGTAATCGCATAACATGAGAACGGCTGGAGCGATTTTGCTGATTTTTTTTATTCGATTAGAAATTTTCAGGACATGGTTTGTAAAGAAAAAAAATTAAAAAATGCCTACTATTCACTTCTCATTTTTTCTACGCACAAACTAACAAAGGGGACAATCATAACTCAAGAACTACTGCACCACAAAGTATACAGAGGTGAAGAAAGTGAGTGATGAAAAAAGCTAAAATCAGCTACGACACGGGTTCGGCGAGAAAGGGACAACTGTAGTATATTTGTTATTAAGTTGCTAACAATATAATCAAAACAAACAAGAGAAAATGTGTACTTTGTGAAATAACCAAGAGGACATTTTTACAAAATTAAATGAAAGATTTTGTAGTGTTGAACTAGAAAACTTAATGTGTTAAATGTTATTAGTGGTAAAAAAGTGATTAAAATTAGTTTCCACATAATTACAGACATCATTTTAAGCATTTTCATTAAAAAATATTAGTTTTTACCATTTACTTCCAAAAAGCATATAGCGAATAATACCACAAAGAATAAAATGAAAATACATTTGAACGAGTGAACATTTGTACAAAATTAAATCAAGGAATTTGTTGTGTTGAATTAAAAAACTAAATGTGAAAATGTTTATTAGTATTAAAAAAGTGATTAAGATTTGTTTTCAAATGATTCCTGATTTAACTTTGAGCTTTTTAGTTCATAAATGTTAATTTTAACATTTTAATTGCAAAAATCTCATAGCGAATGAGGACTCAAAGAATAAAATACAAAAACGTTAAACCAATGCAACTACGAAAGAAGCTTAAAGAAGACACGGGTTCGGTGTGAGTGCGAAATCCGAAAACACAAATTATCTTCCGTCTCGTGTCACCTCTGTGTACTTTGTGACTGCACCGATGTTGACAAAACTCTATATGCATGCTCTATGGAGCGTGAGGAGTGTTTCTGTGTAGTTTGAAGTTCGTCCGACAGATGGCGCCATATTTAGTTTTTCATATTTAGTTTTTTTTTGTGATTTTGCACCGTAACTCAAGAACTACTGCACCGATTTAGACCAAACTTTATATACATGCTCTATGGGGCGTGGGAAGTGTTTCTGTGTAGTTTGAAGTTCGTCCGACAGATGGCGCCATATTTATTTATTTTTTGTGATTTTGCACCGTAACTCAAGAACTACTACACCGATTAGACCAAACTTTATATACGTGCTCTATGGGACGTGAGGAGTGTTTCTGTGTAGTTTAAAGTTCGTCCGACAGATGGCGCCATATTTAGATTTTTTTTTGTGATTTTGCACCGTAACTCAAGAACTACTGCACTGATTTAGACCAAACTTTATATACATGCTCTATGGGGCGTAAGGAGTGTTTCTGTGTAGTTTGAAGTTCGTCCGACAGATGGCGCCATATTTAGTTTTTTTTTGTGATTTTGCACCGTAACTCAAGAACTACTGCTCCGATTTAGACCAAACTTTATATACATGCTCTATAGGGCGTGAGGAGTGTTTCTGTGTAGTTTGAAGTTCGTCCGGCAGATGGCGCAATATTTAGTTTATTCGTGGGCAAAATCCAATTTTCATATTGTACCACCAATGCCATATACAACACTAATGTTTGCTTAGGGCCAGCAACGCGGACCGGGGTCAGCTAGTTATAAATAAAATGTATGTATGTGTATAAAATACACCACAAAAACAAAGTACAAATATTACTGAATTATTTTAATTAATTTAATTTAATAATTTACTGAACTCAAGCCTGATTAAGAAATTATTTCTGATTAAAATTCACTACAGTTCAATTAAAATCTAAAAAAATTTCTCATTTAATTAATTTAATTTTTACATTAAAACATTGTAAAACATAATAAAAATTTGTATTTCAATACTAAAAGTTAATAAACTTTAATTTTTATGAATAAAATTCAATTTCTCCAATTTTCCTTTTATTTGTTTCCTCAATTCAAAAAAACCGTGAAAGTATTGAGTAGTATTGAGTCAATACTCAAAAAGTATCGAGTATTTAAAAGTATCGAAATTTTACAACTCTAGTACATACGTGAATAGTTGATACGCGTTTTATATCTGTTTTATTTGCTTTTTTACAGCAGATAAATAAATTAAGCAAAAATAATTAATAAAATGTCTTCTAATGTTATTAATTCATAACGTATCAATTTTTTTGGTTTGTTATTGGTTTACAAATGTGTACATGTGTATATGTGTATGTGTGTACTCATTTTGTTTTAATAGCTAGTTGAGATAAATTAGCGATAATTTGTTATCAAAGCTAGCGATGATAGGAGTTTCTTCATGGTTCGCAGCTAGGTTCAAAATGAACCAAGTTGGTTCGCTCTCAAAAATTTGTATGGCGAACCATGTTGATTCAATCAAGATTCGACCGCGAACCGTAAATGAGAGAGCGAACCTCGATAATTATAATTGAAGGGTAGCCGAGAAAAACGTTTTAAGTGACAAAATAATAATTTTTCAGGAGAGCCAATAAAAGTATTTTGAAGCAAAATTAATTTTTTCGTTTAAATTTTTTTAGGTTATCGAAAATAATGATAACTAGCATTATCTTATCTTTTTGTATCTCTGTTACATTTATCAATTATTTTCGACAATTTCGTTTGCATGATTTTATTAGTTACTTACAAAGTTTTGCACTGACTGATCGATTTCTAATTGTATTTTGACGTCGATAAGATGCATAATTTTGAATGGTTTTATATTTGAACAACGCAAGAGAGTTATCTTAATGGTAATCTTTGAAAAAACTGGTTTTTTAAAAATTGTCTTTTACAACGTTATCCGCAGCTGTGCTTCAATTGTTGTCCGTGTGAGCATGCTATAAACATTTAAATAAACATACATGCATGAGTTGAGTGAGCTGAATCAATATGAGTAGTATAAGTATTTTCCTGCAATTATAAATCAAACAGGTGATTTATAAGTGGGAGTGTGGTATGACTATGATGTTGACGCCGCATTCATATTTATTTCAACCTATACTTATAAATCAATGTCATAGTGAGTATGCGTAAATCAGAGTAGTTGATTTTCAATGATGTCTACTCACTTATATTTAAAATTTTGTGAGTCAGTATGAATAGCGAAAACATGATTCATTCCCAATCTCTGTTGTCTATGTTGAAATTCTTGCGATTATGGTTTACAACATGTGTTCTTATGTGTTGTTAAAACTGTGAAAACTTACAACTGCTCATTAGCTGCTGTCTTATTGCCGTTAGAGAAAAATTTGTAAGTACATATCGTCTCATCAGAATTGTTTTGCTCAACCGACCATTCTAAAAAAATTAGTTAGGTATGCAGTACATGTAAGTATTTTGAATAACCTTTTTCTGAATTAAAAACGAAATTTATCATGTTTCTATATTTATAATTTTTAATCAGGCTAAAATTCGTATTGCTTTGTAAGCTAAATTGCATGTGATAATTATTGATGAACAAATAACACCAAAGTTAATTGTAAATATTCTGACAAACACTTAGTAGAGCGGAACAACTAGATGTTTTCGAAGGCAACTACACCTTCATCATCAGCCTTATTTTGTGTTTGGTCCACCGTGTGTGGTGTCAGTTGATGTAGATTCCTGCTTTATATACTCAGCCATTATTGCAAATGTAATATGTGAATTGTTTTGATTCATCATATTAAATTTTACTGAAAGCTCAATTTTACAATCTCTAAATTTACAAAAGTCTTGCCATTGTTGCTTGTTACTAGAGATGGTAAAATTGAGCTTTCATTACAAAATACAAAACTGGGGCGGTGCGAAATAAGACCCCAGGAAATGAAGCCCCAAAGTGCAAAATGAAAAATGACCCCAATGTTTACATAGAAACCAACAACACGAAAATGTTGGGCGTTCTTGCACTTTTTTGGAATCTATTTTCATTTCGCAATTGTGGCGATATTTAATTTTTTCTGAAATGAAATTTAGTCCCAAAAAAGGAAAATTAAATAAAGCTTTTTTTTTCATTCTTAGGTTCTAACGATTTCGCTAGGTTTAAAGGCAATGAAAATTGTAAAATGAAATAACTCCATACAATTTTTTGGTTCTTTATTTATTTATTTGAATTAATTGAACATACGAGCATTTTACAAAAATTCGATTTTTATTGTTTAACGGCACTCTTATGAGATTTGTAATATATATTTTTGTGAATATTAATCAAGCTTCATTTATAAATTAATATAGTTAGTAATAAAAAAATAATAACATTAAAATTATGGTTTTGATCACAACAAAATATTTTATCATATGTATGTATGTTGGCATTTGTAGTATTTTTTTAATAATGGCCAAAAAGACCAAAACAGGGTATGAAATCTTGTTTCGGTATATAAAAAATATATTTCATATGAACGCTGTCGTTGTGGTTACGGGATTCGAGCAGGCTCTAAGAAAATCCACGCAAGCTATTTCCCTAATGCATGATAAATATTGTTGTAAAAAGCGACTACTTTTGAATACTCAATACTACTTGATACTTTTTCAATTGGGTACTCGATACTACTCAATACTTCAACCGCTTTTTTAATTTAATATTAAAAACACACATACATGTGAACGTATGTGCATATATCGTCGCTGTTTTAACTAACTGACCTAACTAACATTTTAAAAATTTAAAAGGAGAGCAGCTTTTATGGTTGTTTTGTACATTCATTCTTATGGCTGCGTCAGAAATCTTTTTACTTATATAGGCACAAAAGTAATACTTACAGTAATGAAAATTGTAGACAATGTGTATTATGACTTATAAAGTCTAGTAAAGGACTTAACTCATTTCTCAAAAAATGTCAGTTAGGTCGATTAGTTAAAACAGCGACGATATGAGAAGTTAAAAAGTATTATTTATTAAAGCAAATTAACCTACAATACATATTCGTGTATGTTCTGGCTTCCACATCGTTTTCACGTGTTTTCTTGTGAGTTCGGATGTTAAAACACATGCTACGCCTGTTTAAGTTGAAATTTAGAAAATAAAAATGTATAGTGTGTGTTCTAGCATCCGAATTTAGAAGAAAACAATTTGGAAATGGACGATTTCAAACTTTTAGATTTTTTCGTTTTCACTTTTGAGCAAAAAACTCGTATTCTTTTCACAAGCCTGTTAACAAGTGAAAAGAATACGAGTTTTTTCTCAAAATCGAAAACGAAAAAATCTAAAATTTTGAAATCGTAAATTTTTAAATTGACGTCAGGAACGTGTTGGTAATCCTTGAAAACGCACGTAAGTCGTCCCTACCTCTTGTTTTGTGTAGTTGGTTTTTACTGTTTTCTACTTAGCGCGTTGTTTTCATGATTTTGATATCAATTTTGCTCGCGTTTTTTCGAATCCAGGTTTATTTTCTGAAATTATTAATTGTGAATTATAATAAATACTCATTTATAATTCTTTTAAATCGTGAATATCACTCTGTTAGTACGAAAATTTTTTTCACACAACCTTATTATGTTATTCGCGAAAATAATTTAAAACTAATAATATTCTTACTGACTGTTTTAGGATGAAATGGTAGACGAATTCGAAGAAGTAGATTTACTTTATCGCTTCCCTGATGACGAGGATGATGACGATCACTTCTCAGAATTATCGGATAGTGACTCTGAAGATGATACCGATAATATATACCTTGATAAATCTGATCTTGATTTACGCTCGACTGTATGGTTCAAAAATACCTCCGTGTTGTTCAAATCAATGCAATGAAGTGATCCCTAAGAAGATGGCTGTGGATTTTCGTACGTCTTTCATGAATTTAGAGAAGGAATCCCAAGATTTAATTATTCTCGCACATCTGGCAGCTCACCGTGACGATGCAATGCTCAAGTTGAAAGTTGGTGATCGATCGCGAGCTATGAAGAAACGGTACAATCAGATATATTATTTTCGAAGTTTACCGATATGCCGTGATATGTACTTCTTCCTGTATACAATGGGAATTAAACGCTACAAAAATCTAATGGAACATTACGACAAAAATTGTGTTTATCCACGCGAACATGGCATGATGAATAAAATTAATCGTACAGATGCTTTAACTACTTTGGAAAAAAAGGAAATTGTTTCATTTATCTGCCGTTTTGCTGAAACTGTTGCTATCACTTTACCTGGACGTCAACCAAATCATCGTGATTATCGTTTATTGAAACTTCTAACTACCAACAGCGTCGAACCGGCTGTGGAAAAAATATCGTCCCTACATCGTCACTATGAAGTCAGCATACGATTTGTGCGAATTGTGTCGAAATCTTGCAAAAGATGCTGTTAATACAGTAAACGTTACTGAAGTTGAAAAAGAAGCAGCATTAAAGGTGTATTCTGATCATTTGCAATCTGCCAGCACTCAGCGAGAGTACTATAACGACTTGAGAACATTAGTCAAGCCTGATCCAAATGCCATGTATCCAGGTATTCCAGAGGAGGATTATCTAGCAATATCTATGGAGTATGCTCAAAATGTTGCTTTCCGTCGGGTCCACAGCAAATAGGAACTGCATACTTTAAATCAGGTCGCAAAACAGCAATTTTCGGAATTACAAATGAACGTCAAAATGTTCAACACATCTTCTGTATTGACAAAGCGATTCTATTGGAAAAGGTCCGAATTCTGTAATATCAATGATTGATCACTACCTACGAGAAGTGCATTCAACTAAAAAATTAGTGATATTCGCTGATAACTGTGTTTCACAAAATAAAAACAATGCGATTATACGATATTTACAACACCTTGTCGATACTTCCAGATGTGAGTCAGTTGAATTGAACTTTTTGTTAAGCGGACGTACAAAGTTTTCACCTGATCGTTTATTCGGAGTTTTCAAATCAAAATATCCCCAAACTAATGTCGACTGCTTCATGGATGTAGTTGATTGTGTTAGAAAATCATCTCGTAATGGATTTAATGTTCCTGTACCTATTCGACTTCCAAACTCAAGTGAGCCTGTTGTTGAGTGGAGAAAATGGGACGAATACTTCTCCACTAAATATAAAACTTTAATTGGAATATCGAAGTATCATCACTTTGTATTTATTGTGCAGTCACCAGTGTGCACACTTCTACCGAATATGTTTGTGAATTTGACGATCTACCAATTCAACCGAACAAGGCCTGAAATCCACCGAATATTGAACGAACATTTTGATTAACAATGATGCTACAAGATCAAGTTGATCACACATACGGAAATTTAATCACATGTATGTTCTAAAATGTGGAAAGCTTTCCGCGGAGAAGAGAATATGTTTAACGAATTGTTATATAGTAATTTAGGTCGATATATGTGTAAATTGGATATTTTGCCACATAGCAGTGCGGCCGCACAGCGGTCATTTTGTGGCATGAAAATTATTAAAACAGAACATAGAATTGTGCCTTGGGGTTGATATATTTATTCCTCCCAATGATTTAATAATTTTTGCACAACAGTTTAAATTCATAAATGGATCTTACATATACTCTTTGCACATAGTAGCAAATGTTTGTCAAATAAAAGTTATTTTAGTAGCTTTATAAAACATGTGTACAAAAACTGAATTCCTGTTATTTATGTATATTATTTTATGTATGCATAGCATATTTATATAAAGGGTAAGGGCAAATAACTGGGGATGACACTTTTTTTATTGGAAATGCTTCATTGTTTATGGCAGTTTAATTTTCAATCACATGTGAAATTTTAAATGCGCTTTTGAAACCTGTTTAGTTTGATACTCTTTGCACTTACTCTTAATATATAAGTACATATATTTTGTTATTTTTAATGTTTCTTTGAATTGTTATTTTTTATGTTTCTTTGCATAAAAAATATTTTCTACCGAATTTCATTCAAATCTACCGAGTTTTTTGTCGATTCTACCGAATTAAAAAAAAAATTAAGTGTGCACACTGGCAGTCACCAGTGCAATGTAAACTGTTTGCTAATTCAGCCAGCATAAATGAAAACATACATCTGAGTAACAATACCAGTTTCGATGACAAACCAATTATAATTCCGTCACCAGGGTTATCGATGAAGCGTCAATGGTACTTGTATAAAGAGATCCGGGATTTATGTTTTGAGGATTAAAAAAAAGATTCGGTTGCTCCTCTTCCTTTGGTCTCTGGAAATAGAAACGAAGAGGAAGATTCGGTGAATGTGGACAGTCCTCAAGAAGTGGAGGCAGCAGACGTTAAGAAGAAATCGAAAAAGAATAAAGGACCGGTACCGTCAAGTTCTAAGGAACCAATTCGCAAGAACCGTCGATTAAAATGATTTTTCTATTTTTTTTAATTGTTCATAAGGAAAAAAAAATAAATAAATAAATGAAAATAAATAAATTTTACCGTTAGGTCCCTTTCTATTTGCGCTTAGAATCGTCGACTTCAATTTCATAAAACGCGCATATCTCTGGGAGGGAACACTTTTGGGGCATGGGATCGGTCTTATTCGATGCTCAGATGTTGTCCACATCAAAAAAAAGTGAAAATTGATTTTTTTTACCCTTAGGTCCCTTTCTCTATGCGCTGTCACAGACATTTAAAAAATCGCGCGATTTCTATTTCATTGTAATTGCAATTAATTTCCTTAAAATATATTGTGCTACTATAATTAAATAAGAATAGTGAATTCAAGTTACGTAGTAGGTAACGACATGATATCAGCTGTATATGTTTTTCGAAGAAACAGAAAGTCAGAGGAGGAAAATTTTGAGGTTGACGATAGTGAAAAATCAACAACAGTAGATATCAAAGAATGCGTAAAAATTTTCAGGGATCAAATCGCAAATGTTGTCATGTTGCCTTGCAAACAGTTATGCAAAATAAAACTTGTATCAACTTTCGACGAAGCTTTTTGCCCTTATTGTAAATGTAGTGAGGGAAATTTAATGGATATATACGTTTGAAAAAATTTACTGCAAAATTAATTTCTTAATTTTTATAAGCATTTATATTGATCTTGAAATTCATGTCTATGTTTTTTTTTGTTAAATAAATAAATATTGCTCATTACAGTTACTTAAAATTAAGAAGAGTACTGGAATGTATAGTTCTAGCAAAATAGTGAACGCATATAAACAAAATTAAAATGTTTGGGTCTACGTAGTTAGTTATCTAAGGTATATTGCCGTAGCAAAAATTTTTTTCGAGGGTAATTACAACTGGTGATTTTCATGAGTAATATTAAAATAGATAGTTCCAGGTAATTCTTATTAATTCTAGGGTGATAAAGCAATTATATGGAAGAGGGGAGCATTGCTACTCCTCCGGAATGTCCTTTGTACGCCTATGCTAAGGGGTTAAGTTATATTGTTCTTTTCACTTTGAAATAAAATCTACTTTTGGGGTATAATTTCATTTACAGTGCTATTCTCGAACCAGCTATAACAAAATTTTTGTAATAGTAAAAACATTTGTGACAATAATAAACAAAAAGCTATTCTGGGTTTCAAATAAAAGCTCTTTTTGTATTAATTGATAACAATATTTATCATGTTCACAACAGCACATGACAATAATAATTTATTGTAAAAAATCAACAAAAAATTTAATTTTTCCGATAAATATGGAAGAGTATACCTACCTATTTTTTAGTGTCCAATAGAAATCATTCATATGCATAGCATTTTATTGTAAGAAATTAGAAGATATTAATATTTTGATTTTTTATTAGATTGGCATTTCAAAAATTAAATTTAACCCTTTGTTAAAAAAAGTTTCAAAATATATTTCATGTATGTAAATATTTTATAAAATATGTCCACGAAGAACGTTATTACTAGCCAGGCTAAAACAAGCATCAACGATCTGATCAATGATATTCATTATAAATATAATTATAAATATCGAACTCCGCATATCAAAAATGTATTATTATTATTATCTAATTATGGTTTTTTTTAAATATCGATGAAAACAAAAACTCTATTGAAATCACCGATGCACGCACTTTTATTAATCTTCAGCGGTTTTAAAATTTTTTAGTTACTTAGTGGTAAAGAATAATATAAAACTCAAATGCATGTATCTTAAATCAAAAATTCATGTATATCATTTCTATTGTAAAAAGCATAAGATCGACAGAGTAGATTACAGAAAATATGTTAGTAGTAGTGGAATGCCAATCCTGCCGCAATTAAAATTTGAAATTTGGGTAATTAAAATTGTAAAATTTTAAAATTCTTGGAAATTTGAGAAATTTGATACCTACGAGGGTGGTGAGGGTGGTTCAAGAAGTCCGTCCAAATTTTTGTTTACATAAGTAGTTTTTTGTTTACATTAACTTTGTGTGAACGGGTGAATTTTTTTTTGGGTTACATTAATTGTGCGAATGAGTGATTTTTTTTGTGGTGGTGGATTAAGGGGTTTCATAAGAATACGGCAATGCATGAATATTTTTCCTAATGCCGACGGCAAAACATACTTTTTTTCAAATGCCGACGGCAAAACATGATTATTATTTTCTAATACCAAAGGGAAAATTGCCAGTGTTGCCAGACTGTAGAAATTTGTTATCGTAATACTATATCAGTAATATCAGAGAAATTAGATTTGATGACTACTAGGCGATTCTCATATGAATCGTGTGTGTGTGTATGTGTGATTTCCTCCGCTAATAAATTGTTTATAAATAAAATAATTAAATAAACTAAATTAATTTATTTAATTATTTTATTTATGTGTTCACATGTATGTGAACACCCCTAATACTTGTGTGTGGGGGTCCAGCTTGATTGTCGCTGGTAATTTAATATTTTGTGTATTTGTTTAAGAAATATGTATGTATGTATGTATATGTATGAATGTGCGATCGTGGGTACTTGTGCGTGGAATATTTTGTAGAATACATATATATTTTGCAACGTAATCATTTTCTTTGTCTACGATTATTTTAAAGCAGCAAACTAAGTACAGTCAGCAGCAGAGAAACAAAAAGTAAAGTTTATGAATGCTGCAAGGATACTGCTTCTAATTTTAGTATAAATACCCCAACTTTTCTAACCAACACATCAGTACTTTATTGTATTTACAAGAAGTGTCATCAGCAATTGTGTTAAAGTGAAATAATAATAAAATAATTAAAAATGAGTTATACAGGTTATCAGTGTAATACATGTAATAATGTATACAAATACCAAAAGTCCTTTTTGGAGCATGTTAAAAACCATAGTGTGAAGGATCAAGTGGTCGTAAGTCGGGGCAGAAATCAAGAGCAACCGCAGACCTCTCTTCAAAATCATCAACATTCATCATCATCATCATTCATTCATCAGCAATATCCTTCTCTACAGTACCCTCATCATGTTACCATTAAATTTTCAACAATACGGTATGCCATGGAATAATCAGTTTTTGGGATACAATTATAATCCCAATTTGATGCAATGGCAGCCTCTTAATTATCATCAACAAGAGCACCAGCATCAACAACAAGATCATCAACAACAAGCTCAACAACAACGAGCTCAACAACAAGGTGTGGATATCCTTGGAGGTACTTTATTCGACGATGCTATGGACATAAGTTTACCGGAAAGTGATGGAGAAGTAGAAAGAAGAGAAAAAACTCTGCCAACTCCAATGAGTACTTCGCATGCTAGGACAGAAGAAGTCGAAGCGAATGTGCGATATTATAAAATATCGAAAGCATTCAAAAATCATATTGCCACATATGCAATTTTAAATAAAAAAGACCAACTTCTCTTGGAAGAATTTGTTGAAGAAAATAAAAATGTTTTTATGGAGAGACTTCAATTGAATTTAACTAAGCATTCAATAATTAAATTTCATGTGAGTATTGTGGCGGAGTATATCAAAATTGTTGAAGAAGAATTGGAGTTGTGCATAATATCACATGTAGCCAAAATGAGTTTGCTGACGAAGGCAGATAGTATAGAAGAATTATTCCGTAAACAGGTTGCGGAGATTTCAACCAAAATGTCCGAATTTGAGGAGCGAGATTCTGGTTGGACTTTGTCACGCATAGTCCGAGCAGAAATCAACATCAACACATCTTCGCTCGTCAAAGGATCGAATTGGATATCCACACCTGGAAAATTAGAAAGAAAAAATGCTTGCATCAATATACAAAACGATGATGACTACTGTTTCAAGTGGTGTCTAATCGCTGCCATGGATACTACCAAATATCATGATGCAAGACGCTGCAGTTCTTATAATATTCAGAACATTGCTGCAGAAACGATTGTTACGCGAAATGGTGTAGCGTTAAATTTCAAAAATTTAAGCTTCCCATTAGGATTAGACAAAATCAAAGAGTTCGAGGTGAACAATCCAGCAATAAGTGTTAACGTATTTGGCTATGATGAGGGAGCCAATCAGATTATTGGTCGTTATTATGTGACCAAGGACGAGAAAATTAACCATGTAAACTTGTTGCTTTTGGAGAATGGTGAAGTTCATCACTACATTTTGATAAAGAACATATCAAAGTAAGTTAAAAAATTATACTACACTTTAATTTAATGATACATATACTTGTTTTATATATTTTATAATAGATACATTTTACTTATAAACTTTTATTTTATTTTTTATCATTCACAGACTTTTACGGAATCAGCTAACACAGAATGGACATAAATTAATTTTTTGCAACAGCTGTCTCCAGTACACTCATAGGGAGAACGTCAGGAGTAATAATAAGGCGGAATGTGGAAAAATCGTTACAACTATGCCATCAGGTCCGGATGCCATTCTTAGCTTTAAGGGACATCAAAGAAAAATGGATGTCTCTTTTGTAGTTTACGCGGACTTCGAGTGCATCTTAGAAGATATTAGTGATAATGTAAGTAATAAAACAAATTTAGTAAAAAAGTACACACCTTGTGCCTTTAGTTATTATATTAAGTGTCTCCATAGCAATTAGATAAGTTAAGGATATATACAGGGGAAGATGCCTCAAAAAAATTTGTATCATATTTAATTAAGGATTGTGAGGACATATACAATAACCATTTAGTAAGCAATAGACAAATGGATACTTTATCCCCTTCTGATATTTATAATTTTTATAGTGCGGTGAATTGTCATATTTGTCAAAAATTTCTAGGCAAAGATCGCGTTAGAGATCATTGTCACATTAATGGTAAATTTAGAGGTGCAGCCCACAATAAATGTAATTTAAATTACCAAATTCCTAAGTTTATACCAGTTTACGTCCACAATTATTCAAATTATGACTCACATCTTTTTATTAAAGAATTAGGTGAAATTTCTATGCAACTGAAAGTACTCCCTCTCAATAAGGAGCTTTATATATCCCTCTCCCAATTCACAGAAGTGAGTGATGGCCATAAGCTTGAAATAAGATTTCTTGATACAATACGCTTTATGGCTGAGAGTTTGGAATCATTAGCCTGCAATTTGTCGGATAATGATTTCAGCACTATAAGGTCCTTATTTCAGTCAGAAAAAGAATTTCAGCTTATTAAGAAAAAAGGTATTTTCCCGTATGAGTACCTAAATTCATTCCAAAAATTAGATGAATCTCAGCTGCTTTCACGCTGTGATTTCTTTAATAAGTTGAACATTAAAGAGTGTTCTTTAGAGGAATACTCACATGCTGTAGAGGTATGGAATACTTTTGGTTGTGAATCAATGAAAGATTACATGGAACTTTACTTAAAAACAGACGTCCTCTTACTGACAGATATTTTCGAGAACTTTAGAAAAGTTTGTAAAGGTATTTATGAGCTCGATTCTTGCCAATATTATAAAGCACCTGGCCTTTCCTGGGATGCAATGCTCAAATATACAAAAATTAAATTATAATTATTGACAGACATAGACATGTACAATTTTATGAAAAAAGGTATACGTGGGGGAATCGTACAGTGTAGCCAAAGATATTCGAAAGCAAATAATAAATATTTGCAATATTTCGATAAAGAGAAGCCCTCAGAATTTCTCGTCTATTTAGACGCTAACAATTTGTATGGTTGGGCGATGTCGGAATATCTTTCTCATGGTGGGTTCAGATGGCTATCGCAAGACGAGCTGAATCTGGATCCAAACAGCATAGCTGATAATGGAACAGACGGTTATGTATATGAGGTCACGTTGGATTATCCCTCTCATTCCCACGACTTGCATAATGATCTTCCTTTTTGCGCTGAAAATAAGAAACCTATGCAAGCAAAGTATAGCAAGTTGATAACCGATTTCTCTACAAAGCAATCATATGTGATACACTTTAGAGTTCTGAAACAGTGCTTAAAATATGGCTCAGTTTTAAAGAAAACTCATCGTATTCTAGCATTTAAACAATCTCCATGGTTAAAAGGCTATATTGAGCTAAATACCAGACATAGAGCCACTGCTAAAAATGCTTTTGAAAAAAAAATTTTCAAACTACTTAATAATGCAGTGTATGGTAAAACCATGGAAAATGTGGATAAGAGGAGAGATGTTAAAATTGTTAATAGTTGGGAGAGGACGAATCGGAACCATTTGGGTGCCCAATATTGGATATCAAAACCAAATTTTCATAGTTTATCTATATTTTCCGAAGATCTTGTAGCAATCGAAATGACTAGAGTCAAAACCTGCTACAATGAACCAATTTACTTAGGCCTTTGTGTACTCGAGCTGTCTAAATGGAAAATGTATAATTTCCATTACGGGTACATGCAACCTAAGTTTAAGACAAACCTTATCTATTCAATAAAGACTGACGACTTTTACGCTGACATAAAAAATGACATACAAGAACAATTTGATGCATCGGACTATCCTACAGACAATATTTATAATTTCCCACTAGTAAATAATCCTTCATACCAATGAAGGATGAAAATTGCGGTAAGATAATGACAGAGTTTGTTGGGCTGCGATCAAAAATGTACTCATTTAGTGTACAAAACCAAAATGACGTTAAAAAATCGAAGGGGTTAAAGAGAGCCATATTAGATAAATATAGTTTAGCTAAATATAAAAATTGTTTATTCAATAAGACTAATGTATATGATAATATGTTAACATTTAAATCTAAGCTACATCAATTATATACTAGTGAATTAAATAAGGTAGTTTTAAGTTATGGAGACGATAAGAGAAAAATTAGGTCAAATAATATTAACACTTATGCATACGAACTTGACATGTTGCTAGATGAGATTGCTAGAATGCAAGAAAATCTTAGTTAATTAGATAATTTTTAAATTGTATATTAGTTAATAAGAAAAAATATTGTATTTATATCCTATTTATTAAGAAAAATTTTTGTATATAAAATCTTATTTATTAAGAAAATTTGTTGTATTTAAATCCTATTTATTAAGAAAAATTGTTGTGTATAAAATCTTATTTATTAAGAAATATTATTTTATTGTTGTTAAAATTAATGTAAATAAAAGCCTATTTATTAAGAAAAATTATTGTATTTAAATCCTATTTATTAAGAAAAGTTATTGTAAATAAAATATTGAAAAAAGAATGAAATATGTGAATGGTTTTTATTTCTTTATTGGCTTTACTTCGTTGGATAAAAAAAATTTTGTTTTTGCTTATTTGCACAGTCTTGTTTTCAGGTCACTTAAACATGCACAGTCTTCTTTTCATATCACTTAAACATGCACAGTCTTAAACATGCAGTGTCTCAGTAAAATTACCTTTTTAGAACCAGCAGATCCTATAGTTCACTAAAATTACAAAAATACCGAAAGCCGAGAGATAAAACTTTTTCTTCAGACCAATAATTTTATAAATGTTAATAAACAATTCTTTGATAACTATTTTTAGTTATAACGAAGAAAATAATGCGACGAATTTGCCAATAGATATATTATTAATTTAATATGTAATGCCAATTACATACCACTATTTAAGAATTAGAAAAAAAAATATATATAAAAATTAAAAACTTGTAACATATATCTAACATCGGCAAATAAAGGGTTAAACATGTTATAAAAATATAAGCTCTTGCCATATCAAAAAAATTTTAATTTTATATGTTTTCAACAAACATAAAAGCTTTTTAAGCTGTATTTTTTAATTTTGGTAATAATGCTATAAATTTTGAAAAAAAAGCTTTAATATTAAAACAGAAATTCTAGAATAGCTATTTCAAATACCTATGACAAGAAATATGTGACTAGAAACATTTGAATTATAGCTATCAAGAATTCGAGAATAGCACCGTTAGTCTAATTGGTCGCATTTTCATAATGAAATATTTTTTGTATATTTGGGGTCATATTTCATTTGAGCTTTGGGGCATATTTTAATTTCTTTGGGATGTTATTTCATAAAAAATTTTGGGGTTTTATTTCATAATGCACGATAACCCTAAGTTTGGGGTCATTTTTCATTTTGCACTTTGGGCCTTATTTCCTGTGGTCTTATTTCGCGCAGCCCAAAACTGGCCCCAGTATCAGGGGAGATATGCGCAGATGTGGTTTAAACTCAACGGATGTTTTAAGCTTTCTAGCAGCGCGCCAAAAGGAGTAATGGGATGGTGGTGTGACATCAAGGTCTTCCACATAATTTTAAAGAGATGCAAGCAACTCTTGGAGTCGTTTAGTGCACTCTTCAAATCTCATTCTATGTTGGAGTGATCTGTGCTGTTGCCATTCCCTTCAGGCTCGTCTTTTTTCATATACGAGACGTTCAATTTCCAGCGAATAAATTCTATTCAATCCAGTCTGCGGATGGGAGGTGTGGCATGTCCAGCAGCCTGTTCAATATTTTCGTTAATATTGGCAATGTCAAATTCGATATCTTCGGATGTTCTTAGCTTAATTTTTTCCGTGCAATGAATACTGAGATATTTTTTGAACCCCAGCCAATTAATACGATAGATCTCCAGAAAAACGTGAGGTAAGTCACTTCTAAATTGGCTACCAATTGTAAAGATCGTGGAAGTGTGATCGGAGGAGAGATCTAGAGAAGCTTCAACATGAATTAAATCCCTAGAGATATTTTTCATGACGCCAAAATCTATAACATTGGGAATTTTTTGTATGTCCGTAGGCCAGTAAGTAGGCTCCTCACTCGAAATGACGTCCAAGCCCATTTTTGAAATTGTGTTGAATAACGCCCGACCTCTAGGTGTAATAAGACGCGAACCCCAGAACCTAATTTACTAAATTACAAAAAAATTTTTTTGCTTAAGCTTTTGGTTTAGTACAACTAGCAGTACCGTGAAATTTACCGCAGATAACACAAACTATAGGTAAATTGCAGTAAGTTTTTGTGTGGCCATATTCTTGGCAATTATGGCACTGTACTGTTATTTTTCAGTATAAGAGATACTTTAAATTATAAAGTAGATGGGTTTCATTTTTTCTAAAGGTTATATAATTTGGCTCAAGTTCAACGCGAAATAGAGGTTCGGGGATCGTCTCCCTATTTATTATGTTTGATACATTTTTTACCTTACGAGTAAATCCCTGGAGGAAGAGTGCATATTTTATTTCTTCGGAAACAACATAAGAATCTATGCCCTCCAATACGATCTGCAGGACTTTAGTACTCTGAAGCCGGTATGTGTAGAAAATTGTTTTATTTTTTTAAAATTCAGTAACCATTTTGTGGAAATCTTTTTCTCCATAAATTTGAACTTTCGTTACATCAATGTTACAACGTTTTATTGGAAAAATTGGAAATTTATTCTCGTCAATGACCGAGATTAATTTTTTAATAAGCGCGTTTGCATTTTTCTCTCAGATAGATTGGTGGTGGTTTGGAGGTTTTGTTCGAGGCTACATCGGGTTTGTCGTTGTCATCTTGCAATTTTTAAAACGGTTTTGACCTAGAAGATGCGCTGTTATCTCTAGATATCTTTGGAGCAGATGAAATTTTTTAAGAATTTGGGCTTCGCCCGCGCTTTACCACAGTTATATACTTGTTCATTCTGACTTGGATCTTGCGTTTTGGGCTATTGTTATCTATAGTGATAACTTGGTTAAGTGATGAACACGAGCCCGAAGCGGATAATATCGCTGACTTAAATGAAGAAGTACTAGGCAACTGTAATGTTAACAAATCACTTGTTGGCATTGGATAAAGCGAAGTTGATCTCTGAAGAAAATGTGGATTTGCTGTTAGAAAAAGACTATCATCAGATTTTTTATTTTTATTGTTTTCATTAAGAGCTTCAGAACTAACAGTAAAATATACATTTCTGCCGTTAGAACTCACTTCACAATTTTTTGTTCTTGAGGTAATCATATAGAGTATTCCTCAATGTCACTTTGTTTTTTGTTATTTCCTGTTATGTAAAAAATATTTGTAAGGCAAATAAAACTTATTTATCAAGTCAATATGTATTAAGAATATTATTTACAACGAAAATTTTTTTTATGTTTTTTTTTGTTTCGTGTGTATGTAAGAAAAAACTCCGCTAAGACGTCTGTGCACTATGAAGGTTCAGCGAGAGCTTAACTTATTTTTTTTTCGCGTTTTTTCCACGCTTTTTTAATCAATTTCAGGTATTATGCATTTTATAATAAAAGTCAGTAGATACTAGTTATTTTTTATTTTTATTTTTTGAGCAGGAATAATTGTTATTTTCTGATTTTTATCTTTTCGAGCAAAAATAAAAATCAGTTTCTTCATAAGTAAGTATATACAGTGAACAAAGAAAAAACTTGTACAGCAAACGCTCCGCTCTTCTAATCAAAATATCTCTGTTGCTTTGTAAGATTTTAAGATAAAACCAAAAGCAGTTTCAAGACAAATTAATAAGCTTTCTATAGAAATCTTTAATTTTATTAAGAAATTTATTTTAATACTAAAAAAATAACTTAACATAAAATAACACTATTTTCAAGAGCCAAAAAAAACTTGTACACTAACTCTTCTTTCAGGAAGGAGCTATGAAATAAGGAATACACTAAAAATTAGTACTAAATGTGGCCACGTCTAGCATCTAATAGATTATTTTCATAGAATGAACTGGGTTTTTGGCAATTTTGGGAGCTATATGGTCCAATATGCCCTGGAGAGCACTTTTGAGTTAATTTTTACACATAATCTACAGCTCGCGTAATTTTTTGTTCACATACGCCCACAGAATTTCATTTGTACTAAGGCCAAGGATCTAGGGAGGATGTGCCTGCAATTTTTTTCCATTGAATGGAAGCCATTCTCTTATTATTGAAGACGAAAGTTTCGGGTATTTAACTCTAACTAATCACTAGTCTCCACTTACATTTAATTTGGCAGCTAACTGTGCTAAATTATCTCTTATTATTTTTAAATAATTCATTTTATTTATTGTACGTTCCATAAAAACCGGATTTCATACACCACTCGATCCCATTGAGCCCCATACCATCATATTACACCCCCCATGCTTCACCGTGTTATTCAGGTTATTATCGTTAAAGCTGGAACTTTTCTTTGCCACGCAAAGAAAGATTATATTAATCACTATGATGACTTTTGGGACACTGCTGAATCCAAATTTAATATATTTGGATGTTATCGTTGTAGATTTTTGTGGCGAAGAGGAATTCCAGCATTAGTGATAAAAACCTGAATAACACGGTGAAGCATGGGGGGTGTAATATGATGGTATGGGGCCCAATGGGATCGAGTGGTGTATGAAATCCGCTTTTTATAGAACGTACAATAAATAAAATGAATTATTTAAAAATACTAAGAGATAATTTAGCACAGTTAGCTGCCAAATTAAATGTAAGTGGAGACTAGTGATTAGTTAGAGTTAAATACCCGAAACATTCGTCTTCAATAATAAGAGAATGGCTTCCATTCAATGGAAAAAAAATTGCAAGCACATCCTTTCTAGATCCTTGGCTTTAGTACAAATGAAATTCTGTGGGCGTATGTGAACAAAAAATTACGCGAGCTGTAGATTATGTGTAAGAATTAACTCAAAAGTGCTCTCCAGGGCATATTGGACCATATAGCTCCCAAAATTACCAAAAACCCAGTTCATTCTATGAAAATAATCTATTAGATGCTAGACGTGGCCACATTTAGTACTAATTTTTAGTGTATTCCTTATTTCATAGCTCCTTCCTGAAAGAAGAGTTAGTGTACAAGTTTTTTTTTGGCTCTTGAAAATAGTGTTATTTTATGTTAGGTTATTTTTTTAGTATTAAAATAAATTTCTTAATAAAATTAAAGATTTCTATAGAAAGCTTATTAATTTGTCTTGAAACTGCTTTTGGTTTTATCTTAAAATCTTACAAAGCAACAGAGATATTTTGATTAGAAGAGCGGAGCGTTTGCTGTACAAGTTTTTTCTTTGTTCACTGTATGTACACTAGTGGCAAAAACTAAAGCAACTGAGCTAGTATTATTACAATTCCATACCAGTATTCTAAAAAAAAGTATTTAAATAGGTTTAGCAGTTCTTATTACAAACTTTTAGCGCTATATTAACCTTTTACCACCAAATTTTTTTTAATTTAATTTAGTTAGACAAAAATAATAACACGAAAATAAAAATAATTCATGTGTGCATGGCAAAAACTAAAGCACCACACAAACTTATTAAAATTTTTAAATCTATTTTAATAACTAATGGCATATCCCTTATTTTTCAAGACAGCAGCGCATCTTCTGGGCATTGAGGTGATTAACCTGTCAATTTCGCTTTTAGAAATGCTTTCCCGGGCTTCTTTTCTTTCTCGGAAAAAATTTCGTTTCTTCGACCCATGGTCCTGCTTTATCTTTCTGTCGACCATATCCCGCAAGTTTAAATCAGCTGATTGGGCTAGCCAATTAAGCAAATTAATATTTTGATATTGAATCCAAGTTGCGATGCTTTGGATTGTTATCGTGCTGAAAGATCCATCCAGTAGGCATTTTATCTCTTGCAAACGGATACATGACAGTTTCTAAAATGTTTTTGTAGAGGTAGCGGTCCATGGTTTCTCTAATTTCATGCAGAGACCCGATTCCATTGGGTAAGAAACACCTTTTTGCATATGAATTATTTTTTTCGTGTTATTTTTTTTAACTTAATAAATTTTTTTTTAAATTTGGTGGTAAAAGGTCAATATAGCGCTAAAAGTTTGTAATAAAAATTCTAAACCTATTTAATTATTTTTATTTTACAGTACGGCCATGGAGTTTTAATAATACTAGCTTAGTTGCTTAAGTTTTTGCCACTAGGGTATGTAGCTTAGCGTGGCCGTAAGTTGTATGGGATAATTTTTTATTTCTGATATTCTCTCCCCCAAATCGGTTCAGTTTTATGTAAAAAAAAATTACAAAATGCAATGGAAAAAATCGCAAAGGCGCCAAAAATGCGGACATTTATGTACATTAGAGCGGGTCGATTTGCATGAAAAAAAATTATCGATATTGTGCCATCGATTTTTTTATAGCTTTTGGCATGAGGAAAAAATCCACTACGATATATCAAAAAAGTAATTTCTTTCTTCCGATTTTGCAAGATTCCGGTCAGTTTTGCCGATTTTTAAACAATATTAGACTTTGTTATCATCTTGCTTTTAGTAAGTTTTTGCGATTTTTACCGAATTTTTTGAATTCTTACATTTTTAGCGATTTTTAGCAAATATAATGGCTTTAAGATTTTTTGGGTTTCGCTTTATTAAAGCATAATTCCTTTTTTAGTTGAAATGAAAAATTTTTAACTTTCTTTTTTATTTTGAAATAAAAAATATTTCTAAGCACTAATTTATTTTTATTTTATATATTTTGCTATATTGCCAACAGACTTTTTGTTTTGTAGCCATCAAAAATAGAAATTAGTTTAATTGGACTACAACAACCAAATCATCATAGACAACCTGCAGCCCTGTTGCCTTGCTGTCTTCAAAAGAATCATTCCATCTTTGACATTTTGTAGTCGGTAGCTACAGCATAAAGCATTAAACACATTCACCACAGCAGGCTACGTTAAAAAAAATATTCTGAAAACGGCAGCAGCACCATAAGAACATGTAGCTCGTTTCTGTGTTTCTCGCATCGTAAAATTTCTCACATGAAGTGTGAAACACAAAATTCTATCGTTTCTCAATTTTTTAGAAAAAAGTGTTTCTGTATTTGAATGCGAAAACAGACAACACTGATTCTGTTTTTACTGGAATATTTTCAGTAATCGAGTGTCAAATGAAAACAAAATGTCACAAAAATATTATTTCAATAAAAAAAAATAAATAATTTACAAGAAAACTAAAATAAAATAATGCATAAGAATATCAAATGAATGTAAAATGCTTTGAAATTAAATTTTTTCTATCAACTGTCTCTATATAAGACAATTACAAAATTCTAAATAAATATAAACATATCGACTTGTTAATAATATTTTAGTTCAACAATTCGTTGCATATCTTTTCAACTAGTTTATTTTTCATATTTTTACACACAAATTCAAAAATGCATATGTTTTTGTATAAATTTGGTTATTCTCGCACCAATTTAAAATGCAGTTTGTTTTGACAGTTCTTGCGAGAAACTTTTCACAAAATATTGTTACAAAACTACTTTTACTCGCATCCTTCCAGTAATTACTGGAAATTTTTTTAAATGATAGTTGTTCGCACAAAGTAAGTCTACAGAAACACTTATGTGAGAAAATCCATTTTGTGTTTCAGTTTCCAGTTTTTGTTACAATTCCTTCGTTTCATGCGGGAAATTTTACGATGCGAGAAATACAGAAACAAGCTACTGCTATTGAAGTATATATTTATATTTCAGTGATGCCACTTTCAAATATTTCTCATTTATAAAACTAAAATAGCTTATTTAAAATGTACTACTCAAAAAAATATAAGAGGTAATATTAATTAAGCTTGCATCGGTAACTTTTTTATTTAAAAGTAAAAAGCTTGGGTTTATTTTAAGGTAATTTGTACATTACAATTTGCCTAAAATGCAAGTTAATACAACTTTTATAATAAGGGATCTTCATCGAAATGCAGGTGCAAGAGGGAGCTTTAAGTGGTTTACCTTACTTGAAATATGTCAACCTCAAAGCCAACGCCTTGACCACTTTAGCTGAAGGTTTTTTCCCTGGAAAGATGTGCAGACTTTAGACATCTCGGAAAATCCTATGTCCTGTGATTGCCGGGTTATGTGGATGAGAAATTTACTTATAAGCAAGTAAAACAGTAACGACCTTGTAGGCGAAGTCATCTGTGAACTTCCTGAACGTTAAAGAGGCGAGGACTTGAAAAATCTTAATGCTGCCGTTATGGGCTGCACACAGAGCGATCAACGTAAATATACCTTCATATTGGCCCTCTTGGTGGGTACTGTATCATTATGGACCCATCAATGGCGACCATAAGAATTTCCAATAGCTCTAATCGCCTACAAATACCATAATAAACGAAAAGTTGGCTAAATCTCATGAAAACCGAGAGGACTCGGCCTCATTTGTAATGCACATTTTTTGCAACAACCTGCAAGTGTGGGTGACTCCTGCTACTCAACGCTGATCTGCCAATAGTCCACGACGCCGTCAATCAAGAACACATACAACAGAATGTCAACTATCAGCAGCAACCTCTGCACTATGGCACCTCAAACGATTACACTAGCAAAGCTTCGCCCAGCGACGTGGATCCAAATCAGTGTGCACACTTAATTTTTTTTAATTCGGTAGAATCGACAAAAAAAATCGGTAGATTTGAATGAAATTCGGTAGAAATTTTTTTTATTCAAAGAAACATAAAAAATAACAAACATATGTAAAGAGTAAGTGCAAATTTACTGTTTAAGATTATAAACTCCATTAACACTTAGCAATATGCCATTACATTTAAATAATAAGCTTACGTTACACAATTGTGAATTAGCTAAAAAGAGATAAGCGAGTCTACACAAACTCTACAATGCAGTGAACATAAGTCTTAATTATTGTTCATATGGTATGTTGACGTATCGTGGTTGATGGGTCTCGGCCTTCTCTTCCGCTAGCTGTTGAACCGAACAGACATATGCACGCTGCATTGGGTAACTCAAAATCAAGAAAATAAGTATAATAATAAGTAAACATTACATTTTAAAAACTCTAACAAATAAAGATTGAATTTTGTAAAAAGGAAATAATAATGAATTAAATAAAAGTGGACTACTAATACAGAAAGGTGCATCAACGTGGTACTTTTACTGTTGCTGTGAGTTACAACATCGTGGAAAGCGCTGCACAAATCAAGAAGTTAGCATAAACTTTAACATTTTGGCATCCCTTGCGGGGAAGAGTGGTGATCTTTATAACTGTGTGTTGTCTCACTCTTTCTACGTAATTTGCTGTTTAATTGTCATCCCAGTTAAACCCAAACCATTTGCTTCGTGCTGAAGTCCTTATGATCATAATTAGCAACGCCACCGAGTGTTTTAAGACACAGTAGCATCAAACTTTAACATTTACACCTTATGTTGAGCGCCATCTACTCGTTGATAGCAGAATAACATTTAACATTGCTTAATCTGTCAAACACGTCATTGTCTGTTAGCATTAACAGAGGGGCTACAGCTGTTTTCTTCACATTTTATCAATTGTTATTTGGCACACATTACACACTAAAGTAGAAATTGGCGAATAAAATTAAATTCCTTTAAAATGCCATCTGAAGAAAAAATAACTACGTACCGCAGCGCAATTCAGAATTTCCGCGCTAATACCAAGAAAACAGCTAAGGCTAAACAAACTGCGGGATTTATTCAAGTACGCTTAAAATTGCTGGAAGACTATTGGCAAAAATATTGTGATGCACGAGATACTTTAATTGCAGAAGTAACTGAACAAGCTGCGGGCAAGAAGGTAAGTGACCAAATTCAACTCTTGACTAATGATACGGATTATGCCGATGTCGAAAATACGTATTGTGAAACCCTGGGCGAATTAACTGACCAATTAGAACAAGTGAATACGAATAACTCTTCGACCGCCACCACTAGTACAAACATTCAACAGGCCACGCCAGCCATTACTTCGCCAACAACACATTTGCCTACTATCAAAATACCTTCCTTTAATGGGGATTTTCTTAACTGGTTTCCATTCAAAGACCTTTTTGTATCAGTTGTCAAAGCGAATAAGCATATTACAAATACACAAAAGCTGCAATATTTAAAGGATGCTCTCGTTGGCGACGCAGCCCATGTCTTAGACAATATTGCAACTACAGACGCAAATTTTATTATTGCCTGGGAGTTGTTAGTAAAGAAGTATGAAAACAAACGAATAATTGTTAATTCATTTCTTACGCAGATTATTAATTTGTCCGCTGCGCAAACGGAATCCGCTACAAATTTACGCATGTTGAATGATGGTGTAACCACTGCACTACGAGCACTTCAGCAACTCGAACGCCCAGTCAACCAGTGGGATGATTGGCTCGTTTATTTAATGGTCAATAAGTTAGATACTGAAACAAGAAAGGCATGGGAGCTGTCGATTAAACCTAATGAAGATTTGCCAAATTATTCAGCGCTAAAAGAGTTTTTAGATGGTCGCATTCAATCCTTGGAAATGTTTCAAAGAACTGCGGAGCCTAAAAGTAACGTAAAATCATCAAAGGATGCTCACAGTAAGTCGAAGCCCTTTGTGAAAGCTATGCATACAACAACATCACAACAATGTCATCATTGCTCTGGTAAGCATTTATTATCATATTGTAATTCTTTTAAACGTCTTCCACTGCCACAAAAACGCGACATTGCTATTCAACACAAATTATGTTTTAATTGTTTGCGACACGGGCATTCAATTCGTTCATGCCCTTCTCAAGGTCGATGTCAAAAATGTCAGGCAACGCATCACACATCATTGCATGGCGAGCCAAATCATACCCAAAACAAAAGTCTCAGTACTGAAACTGACGATTCGGTTACAGCACATAATGTTCGTTTACCTAAAACCAGTTCTATACCAAAAGTGCTGTTGGGTACAGCAGTTATTGAAGCTCATAGCGAGACAGGTCAAAGGCTACAACTTCGAGCTCTGATAGACAGTGGTGCAGAAGCAACGTTTCTTAGTGAATTTGCAGCAAATCAGTTGCAGCTACGACGTAAACCCAATAAGGTTTCCATTTACGGTGCAAATGGTGAACAACTGGCAACTTCGAAAAGCACAGTATTTTTCAAAATACAGTCACTAACGTCACAATTTCAAATGAATTGTGAAGCTTTAGTTTTACCTCGAGTAGGTAAAGCAACTCCAACACTGCCTATACCTGATGAGGACTTACGGGAATTTTTCTATTTAAAGTTGGCCGACTCAAAATTTAATAAACCAGGAGTAATTGACATGATCCTCAGCGCATCAGATTATGCGGCAATAATTAAACAGGATATAAAGCGCAGTAAAACGAACAATTTCATTGCGCAAAACACCCAATTAGGCTGGGTCATTTTTGGAGGCGTAGCAAGTACAATGAACGTAACGAATTGTTACTTAACACAACATGATTTGTGTGACAATATACGAAAATTTTGGGAAGTCGAGGAAATCGGCTCTACGCAACAATTATCACCTGAAGAATATTTCTGTGATGAATTTTTTGCTCGCACACATGCTCGAAATGAAAGTGGGCGCTTTATTGTCAGACTTCCTATTAGGCTAGATGCCAATTTGTCGCAACTGTCAGGTTGTAAAGAAAAAGCTATTTTATCCTTAAACCATGTACAACGTCGTTTAGCACAAGATCCACGTATGCACCAGTTGTATACCGACTTTTTAAACGAATATCGTGAGTTGGGCCACATGGAGTTGGCTTCAGAGGCTGACAATACGAAACCAACTTGTTATCTTCCGCATCACGGAGTTTATAAGGAGTCAAGTTCGACAACGAAACTCCGAGTTGTATTTAATGCCTCATGCCGTGGGCGTTATAACGTATCGTTAAATGACTGCCTCCATGTCGGACCAAAGTTACAAAGAGATCCAACAGATGTAACACTAAACTGGCGACGTTATCGAGTGGCATTCACTGGGGACATCGAAAAGATGTACCGCCAGATTTTGGTCCACAGCAATGATGCAGATTTACAGCGTATATTGTGGCGTGCTTCAACATCTGAACCCCCAATTAATTTTCGATTATTAACAGTAACGTATGGCACTAATTGCGCGCCGTACCTTGCCATCAAAGTATTGCATACTTTGGCTAGTGAAGAAGAACAACGGTTTCCAACTGCCTCAAAAATTATTAAATCTGAATTTTATGTAGATGATGCGTTAACTGGTGGCGAAAATTTAGTTGATGCACTCAGTAAGCTCGAAGAGTTAAAAGAACTTCTAAAAACTGCAGGATTTCATTTGCGAAAATTTAATTCAAATTCGCAAGAATTATTAGCAACGTTACCGGTGGCAGATCTGGCACGACACGATGCATTGGATCTTTCTTTAGAAAATGAGGTCAAAGCATTAGGGTTAATTTGGCATACGCAATTTGACTACTTTGGGTTCAAAATGAATTTCGATTACCATAAGTCTGAGTTTACAAAACGACAAATGCTTTCTGAGTTGTGCAAAATATTTGACCCTCTTGGCTTCCTAGCACCTGTTGTTATAAGAGGCAAAATATGTTTACAGCAACTTCGGTTAGAGGGGCTCGATTGGAACGATCACTTGCCTCCAGAGCTAAAAAAGTTTTGGGGAAGCTTCCGGAGGGAATTACAACAATTACCTAACCTGCGTATACCACGATGGCTCAAAATGACAAATGACAGCACAATTGAATTTCACACCTTTGCTGATGCCTCTCAGTCTGCGTATGCTGCATGCGTCTACGCAAGAGTAGTAAGAGAAAACGTCGCTTCAGTTAATTTGGTCATAGCAAAAACAAAAGTTGCGCCTCTTAAGAAATTAACCATTCCGCGACTAGAGTTGTGTGCAGCTGTCCATGCTACAAAGCTTTTAAAGAAGGTAAGAGACGCATTTTCGTTATATGACACATTATCAGTGTTTTGGACGGATTCGACGACAGTGCTGTGCTGGATTCGGTCACATCCATCAAGGTTAAAGGAGTTTGTTGCCAACCGAGTGGCATGTATACAAGAAAATACGAACACTCACGACTGGAATTATATACCCACAGACCAAAATCCGGCAGATTGTGCCTCTAGGGGTATATCAGTACAGCAGCTTATTGAACACACTCAATGGTGGCATGGGCCATCGTGGTTGGCTTTAGAAAGCCATCAATGGCCTTCGTTTACATTTAATACTCCAAAAGCAGTACCTGAATCCAAGGACATACAAGTGCTAAATACTCAAGTCATACCTAATTTATATTATCTTCTTGAACGGTTTTCAGATTTAAATAAATTGCTTGTTGTCGTGGCATGGTGTTCTCGTTTTTACAAGCGGTGCAGAAAAACATCAACTAATTCAAACATATTTTGCGACTGGTCTGAAAGACATGCAGCACTTAAATGTTTAGTAAGCGCAGTTCAACGTATAGAATTTCGTGAAGAGATTGTAGCCTTGCAACAAAAGGGGCTAGTAAGCAGACGCAGTAAACTTTTAAAATTAAATCCGACATTGGATTCTGATAACATTCTGCGAATCAATAGTAGACTAAAGAATGCAACCATACCTTTTAATGAGAAATGTCCAATGATTTTGCCAAAAATCAATCCCCTTACGACTTTGATCATATTAAATGCTCATCAACGTGCTCTGCATGGAGGAATTCAAGCTACACTAGCAGCATTACGACGTCAATTTTGGGTGATTGATGGACGTAATAGCGTTAACAAAATTATTAACAACTGTATTCCGTGCTTTCGACAAAGCTGCAATCCAGCCAAGCAGATTATGGGTGATCTCCCGCCTCAAAGATGTAATATTACATTGCCGTTTCTACATGTGGGTGTGGACTATGCAGGTCCCTTTCTGATTCGAACTACAAAGGGCCGTGGTTACAAAAGCTATAAGGGGTACGTATCATTTTTCATCTGCATGGCTACTCGCGCTATCACTTTAGAATTAGTCAGTGATCTGACTACTGAATCCTTCATAGCAGCCCTAAAGCGATTTACCTCAGTTCGAGGATGCTGTTCCGATCTGTATAGTGATCAAGGCACCACATTTGTGGGGGCAGATGCCTTACTACAAGGAGAACGTAAGCTGTTTCTTGAGCAACTTCAGGCTGGTGTATTATATTCGGCTCAAAACGGAATTCAGTGGCACTTTATTCCACCTGGTGCTCCCAACTTTGGTGGGCTATGGGAAGCCGGCGTTAAAAGCATGAAGCTGTTATTGAAGCGTTCGGTCAATATTTCAGCACTGACGTTCGAGGAATTTTATACTGTATTGAAGCAAGTTGAAGGCTGTTTAAACTCACGGCCTCTAGCACCACTCTCTGATGATCCGAACGACTTAACTGCCATAACACCAGGGCACTTTTTAACTGGTCGAGCAATTACCGCCATTCCTGAGCCAAATATTTTAGATAGTCGAATTGGCATAACACGCATATGGAAACAAATTTCGCAAATGTGCCAAGATCTTTGGAAAAGATGGTCCAGTGAATATCTGCATAATCTTCATGTTCGTACAAAGTGGCAAGGACCCCAAACAAACGTTGAAGTAGGCCAGCTAGTCTTAATAAGAGATGAACGGCTTCCTCCCAGACAATGGCTACTAGGACGAATTCTGGAAACACATCCCGGTCCCGATGGCGCAGTTCGAGTCGTTACACTAAAGACGCAGACTTCAACCTTGCGACGACCAATTTCCAAAATATCAGTGTTGCCGCTTGGAAATATTCAGACATCCTAGGACGGTGGGCGGTACGATAAGCACGAATAATTATCCATAAAACTTAATTTTGTAGAAGAAAGGCTTAACGTCATAACTACTTTTATGTTTTGGTTTGATTTTTTTGAATTATATTATTAAATATTAACTTTCCATCCTTGCAACATTAGTATGCTTACTCCTATTTGTCGCTTCTCGACAAGGTGGGCGGTAATGTTTAAGATTATAAACTCCATTAACACTTAGCATTGGCTGATTGGTCGAAATTCAACACTTAGCCTAGACTGTAAACTTTTAATATACAAGTCGCTTTTAAAGCCAATATGGTGCTACGGAATTCAACTATGGGGCACTGCTTCAGCTTCAAATGTAGAGAAAATTCAACGCAGGCAAAATAAAATTTTACGCATGATAACATCGGCTCCATGGTACATCAAAAATTCAAATATACATCGTGATTTGAATATGCCACTAGTGACTGAAGAAATTGCAAAATACGCTGGCAAATATTTAACAAAACTCGAGTCACATCCTAATCCGCTTGCCCGTAATATTTTGAACTTTACTGGACACATCCGCCTAAAAAAGAGGGACACAATGGCTCTTATTCACAGCACTCCAGATGGGACTTCTTGAAAATACTTTTATTTTTTTTTCCTTTTGATTATCACTACTTACATATGTATTATATATAACTACTACTAAGCTTATGTCCGACATTGGTCGGGCCTAATTATATTTTTTAGATTTAAGATTTGAATACTTATTGTTAGTTCATATATGAAGATACAATAAATAAAAATCATGCATAAAAAAAAAAAAAATTAACACTTAGCAATATGCCATTACATTTAAATAATAAGCTTACGTTACACAATTGTGAATTAGCTAAAAAGAGATAAGCGAGTCTACACAAACTCTACAATGCAGTGAACATAAGTCTTAATTATTGTTCATATGATATGTTGACGTATCGTGGTTGATGGGTCTCGGCCTTCTCTTCCGCTAGCTGTTGAACCGAACAGACATATGCACGCTGCATTGGGTAACTCAAAATCAAGAAAATAAGTATAATAATAAGTAAACATTACATTTTAAAAACTCTAACAAATAAAGATTGAATTTTGTAAAAAGGAAATAATAATGAATTAAATAAAAGTGGACTACTAATACAGAAAGGTGCATCAACGTGGTACTTTTACTGTTGCTGTGAGTTACAACATCGTGGAAAGCGCTGCACAAATCAAGAAGGTAGCATAAACTATAACATTTACAAATAAAAGAAATTAAATTTTACTCTTTACCTTCTTAAAAATGAATCGATTGTAAATACTTTGATGATTCTAAATATTCAATTGTAACAGATGTAAAAACATACACACAATATAGAAAACTATAAGTGTTTCTTAACACCATTTAACAAGAAATGAGAGTGATGCCAGACAGTTTTAAAAAATCGAGTATTTATTATGAAATTGTTGCCACAAAGAATACTCACAGCAAATGAAAGTTGCTACATGATCCAGTTTTGCTTTTCAATTCGGGATACACTCAAACTAACAAACTCACATTTTAGAACATACATGTGATGAATTTTCCGTATGTGTGATTAACTTGATCTTGTAGCATCAGTGTTAATCAAAATTTTCGTTCAATATTCGGTAGACTTCAGGCCTTGTTCGGTAGAATTGGTAGATTGTCAAATTCACAAACATATTCGGTAGAATCTACCGAAAATTGGTAGAAGTGTGCACACTGATCCATATTATATTCTATATTATATATATAAAACTCCCACACCCCCCATCTGTGCCAACAGCTTTACCCGTAAGAAATCCACCCCAAATGATAACAATCTTTACCACTGGCCGCCGTTCATTCAATCATGGTTCCGGCTGATGAGGTCAACTGTTTCTCAATTCGCCTTGAGCCCCGGCACTTGCACGAATTTTGCACTATTACACGAGTATGATGTTGTTTCATCACACTATGTTGAAAATTTTAGCTCGTCATATTTATGTATGTATGTGCCTTCATTAATATTTTTTTTAATAGATACATACATATATTTATTTATTGTATCTTCAAATATGAACTAACAATAAGTATTAAAATCTTAAATCTAAAATAATTAATTAGGCCCGACCAGTATCGGACATAAACTTAGTGAGTTATTAATAATACATAAGTCGTGATAAGCAAAAACAAAAATATTTTCAAGCATTTTCCTCTGGAGTGTTGAGTATTAGAGCCCTTGTGTCCCTCTTTTTTAAACGCATGTGTCCAGTGAAATACAAGATTTTACGAGCAAGCGGATTAGGATGAGACTCGAGCTTTGTAAAATATTTGCCTGCATATTTTGCAATTTCTTCAGTTACTTGTGGCATATTCAAATCACGATGTTATTAACCGTAAAATTTTGTTTTGCCTTCGTTGAATTTGTTCTATATTTGAAGCTGAAGCAGTACCCCATAGTTGAATTCCATAGCACCATATAGGTTTCAAAACCGACTTGTATATTAAAAGTTCTGGATTGAGGGCTGAATTTCTACCAATCAGCCAATGTTTGTGTTAGCTTAGAGTCAATGTGGTGCTTCCATGTGAGCCTTCGATCAAGATGTATACCAAGGTATTTTCCATGTAAATTTTGAGGAACAGGCTGTATCATCGGAAAATGTAGATGTGTGAATATTACTGCTCAAAGGCATATCAAAAGTATAAATCAAATACAAAACTGGCCCCATAATACTCCCCTGTGGCACACCGGATGAGATTGATTCAGTCGTACTCATAAAGTCTCCTTCCACAACAGTGAACTTCCGGGCAATAATGTAACTTTCCAAAAGATTTAGAAAGTTTATTGGTAGATAAGTCCGTAATTTTAAAATTAGGCCTGCATGCCACACTTTATCAAATGCCTGAGAAACGTCAATAAACAGCGCAGAGCAATACTTCTTTTCTTCAAAAGTTTTTCTTATAAATTGAACCAATCTATGAGTTTGTTCAATGGTGTTATGCTAACTTCTAAAACCGAATTGATGGTCCGGTATGCTCTCATTATCAGTTAGAATTGGGGACAATTTTATTAGGAGTAACGTTTAAAAGAGCTTTGACATTGTTGTGTTAAGTTGTTTCAACTCATTTATTTAATTGTCTGTTTACAACTGACTGTTATCATCTAAAAATTAAAATACTTATAGTTAATACTTGAACAATAAAACTTAAACCTAAGTAAAAATGGATGTGTAGAGAGAATACCCAATTACTTGCCAGTAATATGACTCCTAGGTATTTGCAGGTAAATAACCTGTACTTTAAGTAAGTCAGCTAATAATACGATTCCATGGTATGTGCAGGTAAATAACCTGTTGAGTGACACATGACTTATATATTGCGCATTTGCACTACACCTCCCCTTTTAAAGAGAAAGTTCTTATAGAGATCATTGATCAAGTGATGTCGATAAGAACTTTCTTTACAAATGTTATTGATAATAGTTTTAGGTATATATAAATTTTTAATATATTATTCAATATATTATAATAACTATTCAACTTATACTAAAATGCATGTTGTGATATGATTATTATGAATATAAAAAAATTAAAATATATGACAAATACAATGTATCAAAGAAAAGTATACAAATAAATTATTAAAAGGTTTTCACATTCTGTTTGTTAATTTTCTGATTCTTCCCCTTTATTTTTACAGTAATATTATTTTTGTCGTCAACGTCAATGACTCTATATGGTCCCTTGTAAATTGATTCTAGTTTGTGTGCTGTGTTATTTTTTATGAATACTTCTTGACCTACGTTAATGTTAATGTTATTGAGGTTTTGGTCATGTGAATTTTTTTGATTTAGTTTTGCTTTGTTTATTAGATGTTCTGCTCTTTTCAATGCAGTTTGCAGTCTGAATTTTACCTCGTTTGAATAGTTATCAAAATTATATACAGTATCTACTTTCTCAGATGGTATTAGTGGATTATGGTTTGGTACGTTCGGAAAAATCAATTCAAATGGACAATATCCATGTACAGTTGAGGGTGTTGTGTTAAAAGCATATGTGAAATACCTTATCCATTTATCCCAATCATTTTTAGATGTGTGAACGTATGAACGTATGTATTCATTAAATGTACGGTGGGATCTTTCAACTGTTCCTAGTGTTTGGTGATGGTAAGGGGCTGACATTGATCTTTTTATGTTTAGTAGTGTAAGAAGTTCTGAAAGTACTTGATTGTTGTATTCCGTACCCATGTCACTAACTATTGTATTCATAGGTCCATAAATTAATATAAAATGTTCTACTAATGCTTTTGCAATCGTCTTAGCAGACTTATCAGTTACGGGCACCGCTACAAGGTATTTGGTTAGGTCACATATCATTGTAACAATATATTGATTTCCCATTTCAGAAATAGGTAGGGGTCCTACAGTGTCTATTATTACCGTTTGAAAGGGTTTCTGGGGTGTTGGTGTTATAATCATATTTGGTTTTATGTGTTTTGTAGTTTTATTAGTTTGACATTGAAGACATTTCTTTACATATTGGTTAACATCTTTGGTGATGTTCTTCCAATAATAAAATTGACGTAGTTTCTTAAGTAGTCTGTTTGTTCCAGGATGTCCGCCAAATATAGGATCATCATGAAATTTTTTCAATAAAAATTTTTGTTCTTCCCTATCTGATACGATGCTTATTCTGGGTGTGAGCGCTATTTGTAATTTATTTATATGCTGATTTGCTTTTTGTTTGAATTGTTCTATAGTTACGAGGCTAAATAAATGATCATTTAGATTAATTTGAATTTTGTTTAAATTTCTAATTATTGCTTCTCTTTCAAGAATTGGAAAAAATTGATCTAAATCAATGTTTCCATTAGCAATAATATTTCCTATATTAACTTTAGGTGCTAGCACTTGTTTGCCTCTTTTAAAAGAAATAATAGGTATTTTTCCGTTAGTATCCATTCTAAGCCTTACCCATTTCTTTACGCAATCAAACCCGATAGTTTCAAAAACTTTGGGCTTTTCGTGAATCGTTTGGTTATTCGTTTTCTGAATTTTATCTTTATTCCTGTTTCCTGATTGAGCTCGTGTTGTTACCATTAGAACATTGTTGGTAGAAGGAATTGATTTAATATCACTAAAGTCAATTCGAGATAGCGCGTCCGCTCCTGAATTGTCTTTTCCTCTAATGTGTTCTATAACAAAATCATATTCCTCCAGATCCATACGTATTCTTGTCAACCTACTAGATGGATTTTTTAAAGAATATAAATATGTCAATGGTTTATGATCACTACGCACAATAAATTTGTTACCATACACGTATGGTCGAAAGTGATTAATTGCCCATTGTATAGCAATCAATTCCTGTTCTATTGGCGCTTTGTTCGATTCTCCCTTGGTTAGTGCACGTGACGCATATGCAATCGGCAACTGTATACCATCTTTGTCCTGGGATAATATTGCACCGCAGGCGATTTTACTTGCATCGGTGGTTATATAAAAAGGTTTGTCAAAAACAGGATATTGAAGGATTTGTGGGGATGTTAATGCAGTCTTAAGACTCTGAAAAGCCTGTTCACAATCTTCAGTCTATATAAAAGGTTCTTTCTTTCTAGTTAGTCTAGTTAAATGCGCAGAATAGTATGCAAAATTTGGTACGAAACGTCTGTAATAATTACAGAAAGCTACAAATCGGCGAACTTCATCGCCATTCGTCGGTCTGGGATAGTTTTTAACTGAATCATATTTGCTACTATCTGGTAAAATACCTTTGTCAGTACACCTATGACCCAAATATGTAACCTCAGATCGGAAAAACTTACATTTGTCCGGATGTAATTTTAAGTTGCATTTCCTGCATCTTTGAAAAAATGTTTCTAAATTCTTAAGCATATGCTTTACTGAGCATCCTGTCACAATGACATCATCCATATAAATAAAGGCCTTAGAAGGTGTTAAACCTGTAAAAGCCAAATTCATCATCCTTTGGAAAGAATTTGGAGCCACCTTCAAGCCATATGGTAAACGCGTGAAACGAAATGAACCATTCTCCGTCGAAAAGGAAGTAATGCCTCTTGATTTTTCATCCAATGCTATCTGATGAAATCCAGAAGTTAGATCCAGACAACAGAAAAACTTTGCTCTACCCAACTGGTCCAAAATATCCTCTATTCTGGGCAGTGGAAATTTGTCTGCTGTTAACTTTTTATTGATTTGTCGGTAATCAACTACTAGACGCCATCGCTTGTTAGGGTTATTTGGCAATGCTTTCTTTGGTACCAACATAATACGGCTATTATAGTTGGAAGCAGATGGTTCGACGATATCATCCCGCTTAAGCTTTTCAACTTGCCTCGCTATTTCTTCCTTTTGGGAGTGAGGGGTACGATAGTTTTTAATTTACACTGGATCGTGGTCTGACACTCTTAATTTCTGTGTGTAGAAATTGTTTGTACTTATTTTGTCACTTTCCAAAGCAAAAATATCAATATATTTTGAACATAGTTCAAGCAATTCCGATTTAGCTATCTCTGGGAAATTTTTTCTCAATCTGCCTAAAATATTTTGTGTTCTTATTTTATCGACATTGGTCATATCAAGAACTTCATAATCAGACAATTTCTCATACTCAATTGATACATTGTTTAAAAATTTATTTTCACAATTTGTGTTCACTATTCTTACGTAAGGAAATTTTCTGGATATTATGCATCCAGCTACATACACTCCATCTTCAATTGTTTGACTTGGAACCACCAAATCAGAAACGTCGTTGTCAATTTTTATGGCTCTGAAAACCTCGGCTCGAGCTGGTAGTGTTATATGACCATCATTTAGACTTTCAAGTAACGGAATATCTATAGGGTTACTTAGATTAGATGGTCTCAATGAAAGTAAATTCGAATTTATATCATGTCCATATTGAATAATAGCATTATATGTTTTTAAGAAATCTAGGCCCAATATACCTTGAAATGGCATTGGGAATGTATCCGAAACTACGTGAAATTTATGAGGGATCAAAAATTTTCTCACCATTAAATCAATTTGAACCGTTCCCAAGGATAAAATATTTCCTTTTCCTATTCCGGATATTTGAATAATGTCTTTCACGTTAAATTTCAATGAATTAAGGGTATTGATTTTGATTAATGAGACATCTGCTCCGGTGTCTACAAGAAATGTATTTATATATTCATTAGTTGATAGATGAATCTCAATAAAACTACTTAAGTTGAGGTTCAAGTTTAATATTGATACAGTACTAAATGCTAGTTTTGATGATGGCCCCCTCGTTTTGGGGGGAAATCTCGTTTTCCGAGACTTCATGTGCCAATCTTATGCGACCTCTATTCGGTGGACGGTTGGCTTGGTTTCTAAAGTTATTATTTTGGCTTCCACGCCGCCAATTATTATTATTAAAATTGTTATTATTATACCTGTTGTGATTAAAGTTATTGTTCGAACGCCAGCCTTGGCCGCGCATGCGATAATTATTGAATCTGTTATTGAAATTACCAGATCCACGGAAGGATTCCATTTTTAATGATAAGTTTTACCTCATCATTTGAGGCGTTTCGCGAAATGGCTTTAGCCGTATTTTGTCTTATTAATTTATCAGCAATATCTTTAGGGTAGCCTTCTCTTATATAGGCTCCACCTAGTTTCTTCGTAATCTCTTGGATCTCATCCGCATATGCGGTGGCTGATTTTGAATTTTGTTTTATGTTCATTAGCTTAGAACATAATAATTCCGACGATTCACCCTTTATGGAAGTCTGTAGTCTGCTTTTAATAGCCTGAATAGAGTTTTCATCTGTAATTAAGTTTCTTGCCTGTCCTTTCAGTTTCGTTTTAATTACCTCTATAGCGACTACCTCGTGTGTTTCTTTAATTCTGTCAATCAGAGTCAACGCGTCAAGAAAACTTTGCAGCTCATTAACGTTACCGTCAAATACAGGGACAATTTTAGTTGTCTTGTCTATAATGTCGTCCTCTGTTTGTGTCATGTTTGTTTCCGTTTTAAAATCTTCGTTTTCTTCTGTTTCAGTGATTTCCCTAACTACCTCAAATCCTAATGCGAGCGGCACCTTAGTATTAATATTATGTCGATGAAAGACTTTTATCAATTTATCTCTTAACGTCAGAAAGATCTCGTTCGCTTTTTCTTTGTGTGGGGTAGTGTATCTGTCGTAGTTTCTATGTAATGTTGCCCTAATTGAATTATAGTTTTCAATTAAATTTTGTGCGTGTTTGTCTAAGGTATCTTGTTTAATTGTCCGATTTTGGTTTAAACATTTATATGATTGTTCAAACTTAATTTGAAAAGGGCTTAGACTGTCTATTATATTTTCCCATTGCATAATACGTACATATATTTAAAATTTACAATTATTTATTTTATTTATAATTTTAGACATTTTAAAAATAAACTTACAATATACTGATGGTGTTTACAGATGAATTATAGATGTTATATATGTTGTTGTTGGGCAGCATTAACACTTCTGGCTTTCATCACCTTACATATCAGCTTGGTCAAATAAATAACTGCTAGTAATATCACCACTATTATTGATAGAGTTTCTATGTAACTTGTCTCAGCACTTTTTACTACATGTTGTTCAGTTTTTAATTGTTCACTGTTACGGAGTATTTCCACCAGATCTTTGTTGCTGTTTTCTTCAGTTGATTTTCCGACTTCGTAACCTGCCACCAGGAGTGGAATGGTTGATAAAATTTTTTTCCACCACACCATTTTAACTTGACGTTGTTTTTAAAATCCAGGAGTTTTATTATATTTTATGTCCAGAGAACTTTGTTATTTGAACTCTTTTGTTGATTTATTTTTTTTTTTTTTTTTTTTTTCAATAGGTTTAAGTTAATAGCTGTAATTGTTTCATATTGTACTTGTTCTTTGTTTCCAATTTTCATTTAAAAATTTTTTTTTTTTTTGCACTTTAAAACAAAAATGAATCGTCATCACTTTAACTTGTGTTCGCTTTTTTTTTATTAAAGTTTAATGCTTTTATGTTTAAAACACTTATTTTAATTTAAATGTTTTTTCACTAATATGTCACGGTCGCCATGTTAAGTTGTTTCAACTCATTTATTTAATTGTCTGTTTACAACTGACTGTTATCATCTAAAAATTAAAATACTTATAGTTAATACTTGAACAATAAAACTTAAACCTAAGTAAAAATGGATGTGTAGAGAGAATACCCAATTACTTGCCAGTAATATGACTCCTAGGTATTTGCAGGTAAATAACCTGTACTTTAAGTAAGTCAGCTAATAATACGATTCCATGGTATGTGCAGGTAAATAACCTGTTGAGTGACACATGACTTATATATTGCGCATTTTCACTACAGTTGACAGTAAACTTATTGGCCTATATGACTCCGCCTTGGTAAGATCTTTGCCCGGCTTTGGAATCATTTTAACCTTGGCAAGTTTCCAGCTGTTTGGATAATACTCCAGTCGTAAAATGGCATTAAAAATTAATAACAGGATTCTAGTTGCAATACGAGGCAACTTCATCAGCATCGGGTTACTAATGTCATCAATACCCGGAGCTTTTTTCGGGTTGAGTTCTGCAATTAGTTTTTGTACATTAGTTGTAGCGCAACTACATTTGGCAAATCAACAGCACCAGAACATGTGTTTGGGGTAAATACGGATTTTAAATGCTCACCAAATATTTTACCTTTTTCAGAGTCGCTTCTTGCCCAATCTCCGGTCGATGTGCGCAAAGGTGGTTTAAACTCGATGGGTGTTCTAAGCTTTCTAGAAGCGCGCCACAAGGAGTAATTAGATGCTGGTGTGACATCAAGACCTTCCAGATAATTTTTAAGATATGCAGTTTTTTCTAATGCAAGCAACTCTTGGAATCGTTTAGTGCACCCTTTAAAGCTAGTTTTATATTGAGGTGATCAGTGCTGTTGCCATTCCCTTCTAGCTCTTCTTTTTTCACACACGAGACGTTCAATATCCGTAGAATAAATTCTATTAACCCTAGTTTGCGGATGGGAGGTAGTGGCATGTTCAGCAGCCTGTTTAATATTTTCGTTAAGATTGGCAAAGTTAGATTCAATACGCAGTGGCTACTAAGATTTTTTAGTTTTTTTGAGGTTGTTTTAGTAGGTAATACAAAACTATAAATATTTTTTCTTGTTGTGGTGGAGCTAAATATTGATACGCAATAAATTAATATCGTGCAAAACAATCATTTTAAATTTATTTGTGTTATAGAACAAATGTGCATATTATTTTTTAACTTAAGTCTTTCGTTTTATACTGTTGAAAAGTAAAATATTCGAGTATTGGTCTCAAAAAAATTGGCGCCTCGAATACTTTTTTTTTTGGTACGTCGCACACTGGGGATTTCGCGGAAAAAAGTCAAATTGTCAACATACTCTTCATGAAATATGCAGTGAAATTTTGAAATTTTAGACTAAATGGTACAATCAAATCAAAGAGTTACTCCGATCTGACTGCAAGTTTTTTTATAGCCTTCTCAAACTCAGTACTTGTATGTTTTACCGAACCAACTTAATTTAAACCTAAGAATTTCAAAACAAATATTATTTTATTATGTGAGCTAACGTTTTTCTTTTTATTTTTATTTAAAGTAGGATATTTCAGTATACTAAAATTTAAAAAATAAGCTCTGCAGAGATTTAAGTTTTTTTTGTTTATTTATTTTTATGAACATATAATAAAAATCCGTTTTTTCTCCAAACATTTGAACCTGCAATTTTAGCCATACTTTCCCACAGTTGGATATCACTACTAAAGCTATGTACAGACGGTTGTCAGATCTTACAATATTGCCAGTAAAATGTGCTCAAAATTTCTTACAACCGTGTGAACTGGCAATTTTTGTCAGACGTCGTGCCAGAAAAATCATTGTCAGTCCATTGCAAGACTAGCAGCTGACAACAAATTGTCAGACATCTTACAATCGTGTGAACACATTGTAAAATTATTGCCAGCTATTTGTCAGACATTTTAATATTGTCAGATGCGCGAAGTATGTATGTACAATGTACACCATGTGCATATACAAATTTATTTGTTACATTTAATGTAAAACTAAGAAATCAATTTTTATTTCTGCGTAAAAAAATAAAAATCATAAAATAACTTTTATTTCTGCTCAGAAAAATAAAAATCAGAAATTGATTTTTATTTCTGCTCACAAAAATAAAAATCAGAAAATAACAATTATTTCTGCTCAAAAAAAAATAAAAATCAAAATTTTTTAAATCACTTCTACGACATTTCTATGTACTTGATTTTTTTTCTTTAAAAATTCAAGAATAACAATTCCAGTGTATTCTTTCTTTACGGACACCTCTCTTAAGCGGACATTTCCCACAAACGGACACTTTTTGCAGTACCAAAAGAATCCTTTGGGATGTTTTAAACTTTTCCCTCTTGAGCGGACAACCCTCTCATAACCGGACGGGGACACTTTTTTCCACAGCAAAGAGATTTTAGTTGCCCATAACCGGACAGCAACATTGTTTTTTCGTTTAATCTTTTTAATATTCGTACATATGTTGCTTATTAAATTGCTTACTGGTCTTCAAATACATCTCCAAGATAATGCAATTAAAGGAAAAAATACGTCAAGCTAAAATTTCTGAGTTTTTTAAATCCGTTTGAATAGCTTGCATAACAAATTTCGTTTTTTTTACTTCTCGCTAAAATGTTAATGAAATTTCTGTTTACTGTTTTTAATATTTATATGCTCTTGTTTTGGAAATCAAATTTTTTAAAGTTAAATATAATTCGCTTATGAGAAAAGTACAAAAAGAGTAAATATTTATGTACTTTTCTCATAAGCGGACACTTCTCATAAACGGACAAATTTTTCAGTCCCTTAGGTGTCCGCTCAAGAGAGAGTACACTGTATTTTCGAGCATAGAAATCAACTAAAAATTTTTTTAATTACACGGTGCAACAGTGAAAAATCCACACGGCCCTGACAGTATAGGTTCAATAGTACCAGTTTGGCGATTTTGGTGACCAATTTTTTTTTATGGGCCTCCAAAGATTTCGAAAATCAGCGCACCCTCAAAAAATGGTGTCATCAGTTTTTGACCACCAGCTAATTCAGACTTAGTGATAGCGTTAGCGATATATAATAATGTAGCTAAGAGTCTATCGAACATATCTTACTAACATCTTATGCCAAAAAAATAATTTCTTCGTGCACTTTTTTGTTGCAAAAATTAAGGACATTTATTTTCACTTTTTCGAGAATAACTTCCAGGGACTCCTGATTTTTTGCTAACAAGATTTGCCAAATTTGTAGCTACGGTAGGGCTGCCAGAAGTATGAGCCCGTCATCCAGTACACTCATATACTTTCTTGTACGCATTTCCTCGGAAAATAAAAACGTAATAAGGGTTTTCACGAGAACTCTTAAAATTGCCATTTGTGCAATTGGGCAAACTTGCAAGACTTATTTCATGAATACCCTTTTAACCTCTTTTGCAAACAGCTTATGTAAATTTGAAACAAATGTCAATTACATCATTTAATAATAAAATAAGAAAATGTCAAGCAAATTTTTAATTTAAAAACATATTTATATATTTTTATAAAAATAAAAAGGGTGTGTGTGTCTAAAAACGCTTAAAGATAGCCAAAAAAGCAAGAAGTTGTTGTTTACAAAATGCACAATTGCACAGCTTAAGTCTACAAGTCAAAATTATTGGGCAAACTTAACAGGTTTGTGTAAATAAATTTCTATAAAATTTTTGACATTTTATTTACGAGAGCCTAAAAATTCACAATTGCACAGTTTGCGAGACTTTTGAACATTCTCATAAAAACTCTTAATATTTTAAACAAATAAAACAAAAATAAAATAATATGAAGCTCAGCAATTCACAAATGAAACATATTTATTTATTTATTTCATAAATACTTTACAAAGTAAATTTGTAAAGAATTGTTGCACAAATATGGGCGGAGTAACTAGACCATATGCCCAAGATGTTATTAAGTGTTTTCAAAAAGTTTTTGAGACTGAATATACACGACCTATGCCTTGTTGTTAAAGATATTCCACAGAAAACCGGGAGATTATACGGTTATCCGTGGCAGATCAGTCAACCAGTGCGAGCGAGACGAAAAACTCTCGAAGGCCTAACAACAGAACTAACAGCCATCCCTAAACACGGGCGGCAAGCTTTTTTTAGCTGTCAAAAGTTATCATGTCCATACATTTTGTATGGAGCATACCGAAATAACGCGGCGGCAACGCGACGGCAACGCTTTGCTATTGGAAAATCCGATTTTGACAACGCGTTTACAATGAAGTTAGTTGAAAAAGAAAACAATTGCCTTCTGTTTGCTATCATCGGAGTTACCACATGTGAATATTTATCTTATTTTCGAAGTTTTTCGGGATGTTAAAAATACTAAAACATTTCTTTGTTAAAAATAAGATTTTTAAGAATATGATATTTAATACTTTTAGTTTATTATTTAATGTCCTTTTGACTAAAGTACTGACACATTTTCTTCTGTCCTTCATTAAAAGTATGAATTATGTGTATACATATGTATATTTATCTTATACATGTTCTATTCAGTAAATATTTTGTGTTATTTACCTTTACGTTTGTTCCCTACAAGAAATGAATGACTAGTTTCACAAACAATATTTTTTCATTAACACATTTGCAAAAATTTTACATTGAATTCAATAGTGACAGTCAATTGACTAGTCATTCGATCGGAAGTGATGATGGATTTATTTATTAATTATAGTTGCTCTACTCTAGCATATATGTTAGAGTGGGTCCTCTTATATACATAAGTATGCCAAAACTTTTATGACTCGAATTTTATTTAAAAAAAATAATTCTGTCTGTGAAAATTAAAATTTATAAGTATTAAAAAAGATAAGTAAAAACAAAAGTGAATAAAAGAAATGTACAAAACTTAATTTAATCTATATTTTCTTTTAAAAGAAAGATGTGTGGGCAATGAAAAGGTGTGAAGAGGGCTAGATACCGCCTAGGTTATTCTGTTTTTGCTTATTTCTGTCTTTAATTTTAAATATTTTATTTACTTGAATAGTTTAAATTGACTTTTTAAAATAAACAAAAATCAATTAAAATAATAAAAATTATATTTATTGTCAGTATATGGGGGATATATTAGTCAATTATGATCAGTCGAATTAATATTAATATTATATTAAAGTATTAGAAAGCACTGGAGTGAGCAGTTCGACTATAGGTTAATTCATTAGTTAGAGAGAGATGCAATATCACACGTACACAAAAGTTTACATCACACTTTTCATTTTGTCTTTAATAATGTGATAGAAACTTTGTTAAACGCAATGGTGAATATAACCTACATTACTTCCGGTCAAATGACCGGTCAATTGACTGATATTATTCTTGTGGGGTTTAGTTCATTTGAAACAAAATAAATTTTTCCTGAATTTAAATTGAGTAAAATCAATGCATATTAATATATTTTTAGTAAAACCACAAAAGATTATTAATGAGAAAAAAGATTTTTTTGTCCGACTTGAAGGTTTTTGAGAAAACACAAGCAAGTTTTCCAAATTTTCTAAATAACTAATTTTTTCAAACTTTAATTATTTTATTTTAATTTAAATAACAAAATTTTAATAACAAAATCACAAACAACAATCTCGTCTGTCCAGCTGTTAAAATAATCAGGATTGTTTTATTTATTGGTTTGATAACCCTGTTTTATCGTTTTGACATAACGTTGCCGCTTTTGTTTAGGTATGACATTTCAGCGTTAAAGCTCGGCGGAAAAAAAACGTTCCGCTTTCCGCCCTTGTTTAGGGATGGCTGTAAGCCTGACCGCACTTAAGAAATAATTACGATGACGCGAAATGATGTTCTTCGAACCAGAGCTGCTTAACGACTGAAAATGAAACATATGTTTAGCACGTTAGAGAAAACAATTTCTAATTGGTTCTCGATTACTTGTAGCAGATGTTTACACGATACAGTTTTTTATGGCACTTAGTTGAAACAAAAATTTATTCAGAGTGGGTCCCGTTTAAATCCTGGAAAACCAGGACGTATGACAGCCCTAAGCTACGGTACAGCTAAACAACTTTTGTGAACATAACAATACAATTTGAACGTGATTAGGCACCCTAATAGCTCATAAATACCACTTTTTACCTCAAAAATTTTAATTATTATTAAATTTAATACGCCTCATTTAACATCAGAAGGTGCTGCAAACTGCATTATTAAAAAAACATGCAAAAAGTAGAGTTGTAAAAGAAAGAAGCTTTCCTCTATATATCTCTTTCTTCACCACCTGTTTTCTCTATCCCCCTTTCCTAAAAGAAGGTAACACCTAGTAATAGAAGCAGACAGTGATAGTATTTTGGTGCATTTCGGGTATTTTTTGGTGCTTTTTGCCTCTTCATAAACGCGAAATTTTGGTTAAAACCCTTTTTTGAAAAGCGGGTATTTACAGTGGTTTTTAACAATTTCTCACAGTGCTTTTGGTGCTTTTTGTAAAATAAAAATATTTTTAATTTACAAACCTAAAATACTTTAATATAATATAAAGTCAAATATCTTCTAAGTTATCAGAGATACGGAAACACATATTAGGACATTACTTCTTAAAAATTTTAAGTTTACCTTAAAACGCTTTATCCCATAAAGATCGGATAATTTTTCTAAAAGTTACAAGCCTCAGAGTTTTATGGTCAACTTAGGCCCACTGTAATTCCTGTCCAGCTTACGCCAGAAGGCTGTCATAAAGCCTAAGTCCTCCTCTACGCATGTTCGAACTTTTATATAAATCCAGAAGTTTAGAAGTTCCCGATTTATTACCATTTATTTTGCAAAAGTCCCCACTGTGCAGCATGCCTTAGTATGCATGAAAACCCTTACGAGGCATCCCGATATCTTCAGGAACACATTACCCAGCTGGAACTATGGTTAAACTTATGGAGAATTAAGGTCAACGAACAAAACTGTGTTCAAGTAAAATATACATTACGAAGAGATACGTGTTCCCCCTTTCGTATTAACAATCAAGTTGTTCCACAACATACTCATGTGAAATATCTTGATCGACGGCTTACTTGGAAACACCACATTGAATCTAAGCTAACACAAATGAAACTAACAACGACAATGGCAATGGCATTTTTCATTACAAAATGCTTTCCGCAAATTGAAATACGATGAATCAAAATAATTAACATATTCCATTTGCATAAAAGTTACGTATATAAAGCAGAAATCTACATCAACTGACACCACACACACTGGACCAAACACAAAAGAACGCTGATGATGAATGTTTAGTGACCTTCGAAAACGGCTAGTTGTTCCGTTCAACTATGTGTTGTTAGTCAGAATATTTTACAACAAACGTTGGTGTTATTTGTTCATTAATAATTATCACATGTAATTTGGCTTTCAAAGCGATACGAACTTTAGCCTGCTCAAATCATAAACATAAGCAAACATTTGATATACAAGTCGCTTTTGAAAGCAATATGGTGCTACGGAATTCAACTATGGGGTACTGCTTCAGCTTCAAATGTTGAGAAAATCCAACAAAGGCAAAACAAAATTTTACGGTTAATAACATCGGCTCCATGGTATATAAAAAGTCAAATATACATCGTGATTTAAGAAATTGCAAAATACGCAGGCAAATATTTAACAAAACTCGAGTCACATCCTCATCCGTTTGCTCATAATATTTTGAACTCTACTGAACACATCCGCCTAAAAAGAGGGATAAAAGGGCTCTTACTCGTATACTCAACACTCCAGATGGGACTGCTTGAAAATACTTTTTTTTTCCTTTTTGATTATCACTACTTATGTATTATTTATAACTATCACTAAGTTTATGTCCGACAGTGGTCGGGCCTAAAAACTAAATTTTAGATTTAAGATTTGAATACTTATGGTTAGTTCATATTTGAAGATACAGTTTCTTTCCATCAACTCAAAAAAGTACTTCTCCAGAAAACGAGTTTAAAGTTTTCAGTTTACACACAACTTAATGGAGATAGAAAATTTAATTTTTCTCTGAAGAACTAAGTAAACAAGATATTTGTATGAAATTTTTACACACAACTTAATGGAGATAGAAAATTTAATTTTTCTCTGAAGAACTAAGTAAACAAGATATTTGTATGAAATTTTTACACCTTACACCTTATGAGGATTAAGTAAACAATTTTTTGAGTAAATGAGGGATATGTGATATAAATACATTCAATATTATTTTGGGATCTTAGAAAGCAATCGTTAGTTAACGTATGTAGAATTGAATTTATTACCTTTTGTACATAAGGTACCGGAATTTGTCCGATTTGCCCTAAAGTATTTTTCGCAGTCCACCATTGATCTTCATCCTTCCTAATGATGGTTAATATTTCACCACGTCTGAATGGTAAGTCATCCTGGTCCTTATATATTACAAAATTAAAATCATATATGTAAATAAATTAATCGCTTTTTTGTACTACTTGTAGCCCATACTTACGCTGCCATCAAAATCAAACTTCCCCACTACTCGTTCAATCTTTTTCGGAGCCGGTTTACGCAGCGGTGTTGTATCCAAATAGTGTAATGTGTAGAATGTTAAAAGTTTTGATAAGTTTTCAAATGATTGATCTCCAATGCGATAAACTATCTGGTCATTTTGCTGTATTTTATTTATAATGTAATTTCCAACTTTGGTGTCTTCTCTATGTAATAAAAGGAATTCATGGTGGATTGCGCATATTCATTTTTTGCATATAATACCTTACGCACAAGACATAATCGCCTGCAATAGAATTACTATCACGAACTAAAAATACACCGCGCTCACGTTCATTCATTAACACCTCAGTAGCATCTTGACGCGACATAGGTCCAAAGTACCAACTGCAAATAAAATTCAATTAACCACACATATTTAAAGCAATAATCGCAAATAATTGTGATTATAATAATTTGGTCGCGATGTTTACCTGTTTTTATCATTGACATCGAAAGTGTCCATATCTACTAATTACGCAAGCGTTTGTACGCTCTTAAGACCATGAGTAGAATACTAAAATTTAATATACAATATGTGAAGACAAATTTTTGTTATAATTAATTTTTTTTAAGATAAAAAGTATTTCATATTTGAAATGTATGTATATTACATAAAGAAAAGTTTGAAAAGATTCCATATTTTGTGGTGCGCTTACAGCTAAACAGGATTCGCACGTGGCAATTTTTGGTTATCAACTTATTAGATTATGGGCACCAGAGAAATATATCGAGCCATAACCGCCGAAAAAATGTATCCCACAAACGCGAAATTTTACAGAGGAAGGTTTTTTCAAAATGAAATCAGTTTGAATAAAGCCATTATTTTAAAATTTATAATGTAAATATTGTTTTGTGTAATACATTTAATTTTAATAATTTTAAATGATGTTGAACTATCGATTTCGATAAAAAAACAAAAATCGATTATGGTGTGGGATACATTATTTTGGCGGTTATGGCTCGATATGATGGATCATGTCATTATGTTTTCAACATAATTGTTGTGTGGAAACCCAGTTCTAGAAACGATTTCTTTTTTGATAATGCAACTATTTCTCTTCAGCATACAAAACTGAGTTATAGCTTATTTCCTCTTCAGGGATCTCAGTGATTTTAATTTTGTATCCTTCGTTTTCTCAATCTCTGAAGTTTTGTTGTGTAAATTCGCGAGCAAGGCAGCTCCATGGTACAATAATATATACATATGTAGGTACTCTCAAAGCGCCAGCTGATATTTATTTATTTGCTAGTGACATGATCAGTAAAATATTCTCAGCAGCTAAATTTCTAACTAGATACGCTTTCGGTCATAGTCATATTACTAGTTTTAATGATATTAGTCAAAAAAGGACAGTATATACAAATAGTAATTCTATTTGTATCGAGACTATTAACGATACTAGTGAAAAAATTACACAATTCTCTTAGAATAATAAGAAGAAAGTGGCTCAGTAGGTAGAATACTTGCCTCAAAATATGAGGAGTGTTTGTTCGTATCCCGGCTGAGCAAAAGTTTTTTTAAGAGTTACAAAACTAAACATGAAAAAACTAGTTTACAAGAACTAGCATTCCCAGTGGGATATAACTGAGTACAAATGAACTAGTTGGGGTCCTATGACATCCTAATGTTAAAATCGATAGTTCGATGTATGAAAAAAGGACAGATAGGCAACCACACCATTTTTCATTGAAATTAAGAATATGCTAAATGAAATTGATAATATTAATTTAAAATTCAGAAAATTTCAAATGAAAAGAATTTCCATTTGAAATGAGAAAATTCCAAATGAAATCGTAAATTTCAAATTGAAATTCAGATTATTATAGCTGAAATTGAGAATTTCAATTACTAATTGAGAAAATTCCAAATGACGTTGAGAAATATTAATTTGAAATTAAGAAAATTCGAAATAAAATTGGGAAGGTTTAATTTGCAATTGGGAGAATTCCAAATAATAGTCTACAACGTATTTTGACAACTCTCCAGCTAATACCCGTTATTGTGAATGGCGTTGCCGACGTCACATCAATAAAAATGTTCACTTAAAATGTATCCACTTTATCGACAACAATTGACTACTATTAACATGCTCAATTAACCCTACGTTTATACATGCAAGTACCTTGCATGCAAGCTCTATGTACGTATTATCAACGAAAATTTCGCATAAATGCCCGATTATCTTGCATGTTTACCTTTTAGTGCAGAGTTGTCCATAACATAAAAAAGTTTAATTTTAAGGGAAACAGATAGTATTGAACTTTATTTCTCTTGTTTCAATGTTATTTATGTCTAAAAAGTTCATTAACTGCTGGATTTATGAATATTTAAGAAAAAAATATTAAATTAGCTTTTAAATGTATTTAAAATTAGTAAAAACGCATAAAATATTACACTGAAATCCAGTTAATTTGTACTAAAGTATTAATAGGGCAACACTGTTAGCTTACTTTCCATTTACTTGCTAAAACTGAAACAACCCTGCAGAAAATGCGAATAGTGAAATTTGAGTGATTTACTACTGAGATTGTCAGTAGTACTACTGACCAGGTGTACCCCAGCCAATGTAATTATTTATTGACATTTAACATTAGCTTGTCATTGAAAATTCACCACTAGACTGTAGCAATACTGATTAAATAGTTATTTTGGGACCACATGGAGACATTGGCACCAAAGATTCACTAGTAAATTTTAGGGGCTCTAGTTTACAATATCTATATTTCCTCGCTCGATGTGAATAGTGCAATTGTAGTGATTTAGTAGTGACATTGTCAATAGTACTACTGACTAGGTGTACCCCAGCAAATGTAATCGCCTATTGACATATAACATAGGGTTGTCATTGAAAATCTACCAGTAGACTTTGGCACTATTCTAGACTGCAAGTGCCGAAAGTGTAGTTGTGTTAGTAAAAGAGTTTGAGTGTATTGAGCTTTTCCAACTTGCATGTGTAAACCCCAGGTAATTTACAAGGCCTTACCGCCTTATGTAAAAAATATTTTACTTGAGCTTTAAAGTTCATAGTAGTTACCAAGCACTTTAAGGCTAACATTTTTTGTTAAGAAATTGTATGCAAAAGACAACTTTAATTATTTTGTGATTTAATAATAAATAATTTTAACACCACCGTGTTCAAGAACCACTTCACAGCTTATGATGCACAAAATTTAATACAATTTCATTCGAGTATTCAAATAGTTTTTTATTTTATTAAATAGATTTTTATTATCTTGAAGTAAAGCAACCTAATTTAAAAATATGAGCTTCTGGCATGGTAGGAAAACAGATAAACATTTCTATTACTACGTTTATACGCGCACTATTTGCAAATCAAATTATTTGCAAATAAATTAACTCACTGTTTATACGGCATTGCAAAAGTACACAAACTCGGTAGCACTTCTATAGAAAACTTACTTATGTTGACAAAAAAAATAGTGTAAATGTACAAAATATCAAATAATTGTTTGTTTTAATCGTCATTATTTGCTTCTATCAATGTTTTTTGTTGCAATATTTATCCATTTATTGTTTTTTGTTATCAAACATTTGTAAGCGTGGCAACCTCAAGCATTTTATTTGCAAATAGTGCGTTAATCGTGAATAGTTTTCTGAATTAGTAAGTCGCAATAAAAACAATAATATGGCAACAATTTACTGTTTTATTTGCAAATAAGCCCTGCGTATAAACGTAGTATATGAAGTAAAAGTAAAAATAATATGATGAACAAAGAATAATTATCACAATTTATTTTATTCGTATGAAATGAGTATTTGAATATCCAGATTTTTTCGATTCGTTTTGACTGTATGTACATCGCTAAAACATTTTTGTATAATTGTATTTATTTTAATGTTTTTTATGCATTTTGCTATGTATTTCGAATCAGGTGGATAATTTAGTGATGTTTTCCATAGCATGACAGAAATAATAACTTTAAGATAAGAGCTAACACTTCTAGCTTCATTTTCAGATGTAACAAGAATCAATATGTGCTATACTAACAAAAATATTTGAGATACAAAATACACATTTTATAAATATCAACTTTTTTTAGAATACAACAATAATGGAAAAGTCTACCGAACATAAGTCCCCAAAAAGTAAGAAAGCAGACGCTTACCTTTTTATATATAAGAGATAATTAATATGTCAAAGGCAGGAAGTACATAGAGCTATGCAGCATAATACAAGGTATTACCAGTCTACTATTTATCTCGAGGATATGCCTGTCGGTCAATAATAGATATGTACTTATTTTCGTATAATACATATAAGTACGAGTATGTCCATATGTTTATAAAATAAAAGTTGAGCAAATAATTTTGCGAACTCCTTATTAAAAATTCCCAATTTCATCTAAAATTTTCTTAAATTTTATCAATTTCAAATTGAAATTCTCGATTTCATTTAGAATTTTCTCAATTTCAAATTGAAATCCTAAGTTTCAATTGGAATTTTCTTAACTTCAAATTCTTAATTTCATTTGGAAATTTCTCGATTTCAAATTGAAATTCTCACTTTCATTTGGAATTTTCAAAATTTCAAATTGAAATTCACAATATCATTTGGAATTTTTTCAATTTTATCTTAAACTTTCTCAATTTCAATGAAAAATGGTGTAGTAAAAAGTAACTAGTATAGTTCTAACTGCATACCAGTTACAGAAATATTTCAACAATTCCCCAATACTCCAATACTGAACTTAAGCCCGATTAAGAAATTATTCCTGAATATTGTTTTCTTTTAATATGAGCAGCACTCAGGGGATGACCCATACTCATACAATGCATTGTGCTTGAACTTGAAAAATAGGTTCTGTGGAGCAGAATAGAGAGGGCGCAGTGTCTGTCGACATTTGATTTGAACTTTTCCACATTGAAAGTGACAGGAAACACCTCTGCAAGTAGTTTGTTCCACAAACGAACCGTCCGGATAAAAAAAGGTTATCTCTGTGATGGTAGTGCTATATTTATTGGCCAATCGACCACAAATAGGTGTACTTTTAATGATGAGCTTCTTCGCCCTCTCGTGTACGCGGTCGAGCAGCCCCAAAATAGACTTTGAAACGTTGGCCCATACATGAGAGTTGTATTCCATCTATTGAAACGAAGTTATTTCAATTTTAAAACTAAACTAAATTTTTTATTATTAATTTTTTACAAAAAGTCTTAATTCTAAAATCAAAGCTACTTATGTTATTTTTATTTTTATTTAACAAGTGTTTTGTTAGCAAAGTAGTTGCTACATATACTCCCCCATGTAGCGGGTTCCGCTGCAGATTCTTGAATTTGTTGTCTCGGCATGTTCCAAATTTATTATTGAGATTAATAAACGCGTGAGGAATTCGGGGTCACCAATTATTGAAACGAAGTTATTTCAATTTTAAAACTAAACTAAATTTTTTATTATTAATTTTTTACAAAAAGTCTTAATTCTAAAATCAAAGCTACTTATGTTATTTTTATTTTTATTTAACAAGTGTTTTGTTAGCAAAGTAGTTGCTACACATCCAATCAAGTATGTTTTACACCTTTTCAAAAAACCTAGGCACTTAAATACTTAAAAATGTCATCAATTCACCGAACATTACACTATATTTTCATGTCGAGAACATCAAAAGCTGATTCCTTAATACTTATACCACCCATAGATAGTTACAGATGGAGCAGCATTTTCAGCCATGCCTCTATGTGCACAGAATATGAACATTCCAGCAAAAAATTTCAAAAAAGGTAATCGGGTTTGGAATTAAGCATTTTTGGTGTTCCTTACTGGATTACCAACTTAATGATTCTAACAAGGCGTGAGACTAAAATAATCCATTCTTGGGAAGTACTTACTTTTTTATTTTTCAACTTGTTCACGTAATCTATTTAATCTAAAAAAATTATTCTCCTCATTTAGCAACTTATACTTATTTTTTTTTACATTTTAGGTAATGTGATTTGTAAGCGAGTATTGAAATTTGGTAATCAGAAAAGTAAATCATTACATCGCAAGTAGTTCTGATGGTAATGTGTAATTTTTTGCTGAGATGTTAGTCTATGTCTATGAGTAAGCATACAACATTGGATCTTATGAGTGTTAATCTACCCTATTAGTATAACCACATTCAGAGAATTTTGTTACATCATAATTTAAAGTATGATCAAGGTTGGCAAACGGTATCATAAAAATATCAAATTAGATACTGGTATCATTGCAGATACCGAAACCCATTTCGGTTAAAAAATACCGGTAACAAAAATACCGTTTACGTCTTCAACGGTATGTACCGGTACACAGTGGGGGATTTAAAACAAAAAATTTAATTATTCTGTAGTTTCTAAACGAGATGTCCGATTGTTATGATTTCATACAGCATTTAAAGAGTTGTCCCCGAGCTTAAGTCTGGAATTTTGACTATAAATCTGAAAACCCTAAAGTGGCAACCTTGGGTTAATGAAAAATTCAAACCGATGCCAAGATGATGTTTTTGATCTGATAAAAAAAATGTTTTTTGCAGGTGGATTTTGCTATACAAGAACTAAAAATAAGTCGAGAAAAAAAAATATTAATCGATCAATTAAAAAAAGACTTAGTATGGGTTAAAAACAAAATTTATAAAATTATGATTTGAACAGGCTAAAGTTCGTATCGCTTTGTAAGCCAAATTACATGTGATGATTATTAATGAACAAATAACACCAAAGTTTCTTGTAAATATTCTGACTAACAACATATAGTTGAACGGAACAACTAGCCGTTTACGAAGGCCACTAAACCTTCACCATCAGCGTTCTTCTGTGTTTGGTCCACTGTGTGTGTTGTCAGTTGATGTAGATTTCTGCTTTATATACTCAGCCATCATTGCAAATGGAATATTTGAATTGTTTTGATTCATCTTATATCAATTTTCTGAAAGCTTTTTTGTAATCAAAGCTCAATTTTACCATCTCTAACAACAACAGTCTCGCTATTGTCGTTTGTTAGTTAATTTGCTTATTTTTTGTTCTACTTAAGACAAACTTTTGGAAAACGGCTAGTTGTTCCGTTCAACTATGTGTTGTTAGTCAGAATATTTGCAACAAACTTTGGTGTTACAAAGCGATACGAACTTTCGCCTGTTGAAATCATAAATATAGAAACAAATGAAGTTCGAATAATAATTAAAAATTAACCAAAATTTTTAAAATTTCGAAAAAAAATTGGTTTCGAAAGCACAACTAAGTAAAATTTTATACGCAATTTAAATTAAATAATTGAAAAAGGCAATTTTTTTTTTGCAGAAAAAACTGGGTTGATTATTTCGCTATTATTAAAAAATATTGCAGGAATATCAACCTCATACTTTTATTAATTCAAAAGGTTATACTATAGGAAACTTTGCAAGGAAATTTGTTGTTGTTTGTTGTATAGTTTAGTTTAAATGGCAGAAGCAAGTACGCAAATTGCCAGGGTATCCCACATTAAGTATTTCCTTCGGGAGCTGCAAACGACCTATACCTTCGCATAGGAAATAAGAGATTCCAAGATCCACACCCAGAGTTTTAATGGTCTCCACCAGTATAAGTCTTATTAAAATCGTTGCACCCGATAATGGAAAATACCACTAAATAACTGTAAGCGATACAGTTAGTTGCGGTGCCCATTAACAAGTGCGAGTGAGACGCAAAACTCTCGAAGGCCAATAAACAACAGTGGCCTGGTTGCACTTATGAAATAATTGCCAACGACGCGTGATGTTGACTCGCCCAGAGCTGCTTTACGACTGAGGAAATTTCATTGTTAAAAATGTTCGCTATTATTATTATTATTTTTGTTAAAAATATCAAATGTAAGGCCCTTTTTCTCAAATTCCAAACCTGAAACCCAAAAAATTTGTCATTTCATCTTAAGCATGATATGTTTTTAAATATTTTCTAAAATATTATCTGCGCCCGGCGAAAGATAAGAAAAATACAGCAGAAATACCTAAAAATCCCATTTTTTTGATTTTATTAAATCTTTTTGGGAATTTCCGGGAGCTCAAAAGCAAAATCTATTTGTTTTTACTGTTTGTGTATTAATTGAATAACTTTCCACCTAAAGCCTGGTACTCTGTTCACAATTTCGTGCGAAATGCTGTCAAACTACATATAAAAGTAAAAGTATTTGGTGTGAAATATTTGCGAAATAAATTCGCAAGAGTAGTACTCTGTTCTTGGTGTGAAAAACACGGAAAATCATGTCTTTCCATGCAAAATTAGTCTGGCATCATTTTAGTTTAGCTGCGAAACAACATGGGCAGTGCTTTTTTCGCACGGAATTTTAACAACGTTGCATAAGTATGAAAGTTCAAGCAATAAAAGCGAGAAATTTATTTAAAATAAAACTTTTTAAAAACAAATTAAACCGACTTCAAAAATAAGCACTAAAAAGCAACAAATAATATAGATCTAGTTAAATAAAAGATTTTTATATATGTTACCTACAGTGCCGTTTGAAGTTGGTGCCAGTAATACTGGTACTAAGCACATAGGAACATGCCCGGTAAAAAAACTGCAAGTAATTTTTATGTACATATGTATCTGCTTAGTTACCACTGTTGCTGGCACCAACTTCAAACGGCACTGTAGGTAACATACATATATAAAAATCTTTTATTTAACTAGATCTATATTATTTGTTGCTTTTTAGTGCTTATTTTTGAAGTCGGTTTAATTTTTTTTTAAAAAGTTTTTTTTAAAACAAGATTGTGTATTTTTAAGAGTTCAAGGTGTGTGCCAAGTTTCGTCAATATTGGTTAAGTACAAGCACATGAAATATTATACTAAAATTTAATAGGCGTGCCCCGCCCACTTTTTTGAACGCAATTTTGTGCCTTTATTAAAATTTAGGGTGTGTGCCAAGTTTCGTCAATATTGGTGAAATACAAGCACATGAAATATTATACAAAAATTTAATAGGCGTGCCCCGCCCACTTTTTTGAACGCAATTTTGTGCCTTGATGAAAGCTTAGGGTGTGTGCCAAGTTTCGTAAAAATCGGTGAAATAGAACCCTGTGAAATATAATATAAAATTTTAATGGGCGTAACCCCGCCCATTTTTTAAAAAGAAAATTGTGTCTATTTTAGAGTTCAAGGTGTGTGCTGAGTTTCGTAAAAATCGGTTATGTAGAACCACGTGTAATGTTATAATACATTTTAATGGGCGTAGCCCCGCCCATTTTTTCAACCTAAAAATTTTCTAATTACAACAACCAAAGATGTTTGCTAGGTTTCGCAGCAATCAAATAAGTAGAAGATCATTAAATCAAATTTAAAAAATTGTGGGCGTGACCCCGCCCACTTCTTTCAAATGGGACCAATGGGAAGCTATACCCTCTCAGACAACAAAAAAACTTTTACAATTGGTCTAAAATGCACCGAGTTATGGACCTACACACCTAAAAAAAAAAAAAAAAAAAATAGAGACGAATTGTTAACCTCCTTCCTTTTTTTGAAGTCGGTTAAAAACCGCGAGTTGGGCTACATGTCAAACTTTTCACGCGAAATAACCAATGGCACTGAAAATTTTTCACAACTTCGAACAGAGTACCAGCCTTAAGACAATGCCTTAAAACGCAGGTCAAACAAGAGATCTTCAGGGGTGGATGGTATACCTGATTTTGTATTAAGGAAGACACATAATGTAGCATGGAAATTTTTATCCATAGTATTTAACCATTGTCTAAATATTGGGTATTTTCCTAGGGCATGGCGTGTAGCCCTTGTAGTTCCTATATTGAAACTGAAAGCGAATTCTAGTGAGAGTGGAAGCTATAGACCGTTTTCTTTGCTATCGGCCTTTGGAAAGCTATTGGAATACGTTCTCCTTGCAACAATGAATGACGTGATAATTGACAGAGAAATTTTAAAAGATTTTCCATTTGGTTTTAGAAGCAGACTTTCAACAACACATACACTGGTGGTACTCACTGACTATGTTGCCAGGAATCTGAACAGGAGATGCCCGACCATGGCGGTGGGTTTGGATTTTGCCAAAGCTTTTGACACTGTGTGCCATGATGGTCTTATTTGTAAGATGATAGACTTAGGATTTGGTATGGGTATCTGCCGTATGATTTATAGCTTTTTAAAGGACCGTTCGTATAGAGTTCGTGTTGGGGACGCTGTTTGGAAGGATCTTATTGCCTCTACGGGAGCTAGGGCAAGGACTATAAACAATCGGATGAATCAATACTTAACTGTATTGACAGAATACTTTTCAAAATGGGGCCTTAAGTTGAAAATACGAAAATGTGTAGCCATGATGTTCAAGGGGAGGCGTAAGTACATTTACCCGAACTGTAGGTCCTACTTACCATGTTTAAAAATCGGACCGGATGTAATTGGGATATCGGACAGAATGAAATATCTTGGTGTCACCTTTCACGAAAACTTTGAATTTTATCGCCATATTGATGACATTCTTGAGAGGGCCAAGAGAATATACTCGTCATATCAGAGTGTTTTAAAGCGTAGAGGCGGACTGGATAAAAAATTGCGCCTTCTAGTATATCGCCAGATTGTTCGTCCAATCGTCTCTTATGCCTTTCCAACTTGGTTTGGAATTTCTTCATCCCAGATGGAGAGGATTAGGAGATGGGAGCGAATGATTCTGGTAGCGTGTCTTGGGTTAAAACCATACATCGGACAGAATGGTCAGTTTCGTAGGCCATCGTGTAGGTCCATTTACGGATCGGTTGATTTTAGGCGAGTGGATGTATTTTTGGTCGACAGGGCTTTAAGGTTTCTGGAAGGTGCACGTTCTCTGGAGAATCCTTTAGTAAGGAGATGTTTTGATGGCTCTAGAAATCTGCATACCGTTCAGATGTCTAGATATTTTTCTCCTATGGACTTGTTGACCCTTGGGAGTGCTGGTGCTTTGTATGAGGGTGAAGATCTCTTATTCTACCATAGGAGGATAGGATCGTTGAATATAAATGATACGGTGTATAACACTACTCAATAAACTTTTTAATTACTTGTTTGCTTGTTCAATTTTATTTTAATTTTTTATTTTTTGTATTATTTCATATAGGTAGTTATAAGTTTATTAATTTAAGTATTATTTTGAGTGCCTCCCTTTTTTTTCCTTCTTTGCGGAATTATATAAAAATTTAAAATCATAAAACAATGGCTGTATATATATAATGTATATTTTCTTTTTCATAATTTGATAGTCTTTGGTAAATGCTTTAGCATGTAAGGAAATTTTTGAATATAAGATTTTTAAATTTAATTTTTAGAATTAAATAGATTTTATAAGGTTTTGGAAAATAATAAATATCAAATACCAGCCTTAAGAGAGAATTTTCAGCCGAAAATATTGAGAGATGCGAATTTTATAGCATCCCTTTGTGTAAGACCTCTGTCTTCTCGAAAAACTCTTTATATGTTGTAAGCAGATGCAGGTAATTATCAAAAAATTTATAAGAAAATTAATACTTATTTATTTTTGCTGGTAGCTGTATTAATTGAATATATTCGTATAATATTATACAGCTACGTCTATTTTTGAAAAATAACTAAAAAGATACTAGTAATTATACTTCTACACTAGGATGTCCCAAGCTCAAGCATAATTTGAAACCTTATAGGGTCAATAGAAGAGGTTTAGAGGTCATAAAAGTCGAATTTTTGCCAAAAATCAAGTTTGTCGGTCGTTTTTTGTATTTTCATTTTTTTATTTATTTATCCAAGATAGAAAAACCTAGCCTCATGGCCATAATCGGTTTCACTTATACTACTGCAAGATTCTATATCAATGATTACTTAAAGTGTAATATGTATGTAATAAAATAAAAATCATAATTAATTAATAAATAATTTGCAACAATATTAATATCTATAAAAAATATTTAGTATCAAATAAAATAGATAGCATTATAAAAATTAAAAATAATAAGAAATTTAAAATTCAACAGTATATTAAATAACTATAAGTTTAATAATATTGAGACGTGAAACTCAATGTAGTGATACACTACAAGGATGAGCTACTCAGTCGTATCTCCTGAAATAGTTTCCTCTTGTAAGTGTCAACAGAGCAGTTAAATGCCCTTAAAACAACCGGCAATTCGTTATAATCCCTTGCCACTCTTACATAAAATGATCGCTCTAATAAGGTATCCTCAACAGTCTATTTCTATGCGACCTAATAAAATCGAAGAACCCTACTAGGTGCAAAGGAACTTGTAATTTGATAACTTTGTAAAAGTGTAGTAGGTTCCTAAACACAATCCTAAGAATTTTTGCACATACATGATACATGTTATCGCATTCTTAGGGAATAGAGATATCTAATAACCAGGGAAACCGCAAATATGCAATTGCATGTTTTTTCTTGTGCGACTTATTAATGCGGGGACAAGATATTTATCCGTTTCAGAACTTTTTATGAATTTTGCCATCGATTTGTTAGTGCATATTTTACCCTTCAAAGCATGTTTTTGCATATTTTAGAATTTTTAGAGCATAATTTACGCTTTTAGGGCATATTTTGATACTTTATAGAATTTTTTATTTTAACCCACTTATCGCAACTTTTTCTTTTTAAAAGGACACCCCATTCCGAAACTTAATAAAATTTCATTTTTGAAACAAAAATTTAAGTTTAAAAAAAATTTCCGCCGCTATCTGGGTTAATATGCTTACAAGTTAAGGCGTTGGTTAACATTTTTATTTTTCGCCTTTTAAATCTCTATTCCAATGTTCCATGTAGTGTATACGTTCTTCTTATATATTATACATTTTTACGGACGTTAGTTTCAATACTAATTCAGGGGGCATTCGATGCGATTCGAAATTGTAAAATATTGCCATATAAGCTCTATTGAAATATTTCGTAATTTCATTCGATAACGAGTGCCGTAATTTACCCCCAGTTTTGCTATTTGTGACGGACTCTGCCCTGAGTAGACGTTGAAGGAACATTGTCAATGTATTAAAGTTTATTTAGATGAGACAGAAACGATTTTTATTTGAAATTCTAGTTTAATATTTGGTTATTTTTTGCAATAAAAATTATAAATAAAAATTTTGTCTTGTTGAATTTTTGAATTAAAAATATATTTTCATTTACAAATAAACCAATTTATTCTATTTTTAAGAGCATATTTTTTGAGTTTTTTGTACATATTTTAAAATTTTTAATGCATATTGAATGCGCATATGCTCTAAAAAAGGAATTACGTATGTTAAGTTATACGTAACCTATTGTAGCTCCTTAACGCTTCCTTAGTTTTTACTTTACGTTGCTGTTCTGTGCTATGCCGTTCTATTTCTAAATTTTAATAGTTACTATTTCTGTTATAAATTAGGTGTTTCTGACCAGGGGGTCTACTCTGTATTTCGAAACGAAAGAAAATGCTTTCGAATTTGTATGTTATTAACATTGCATTTCAAAAGCATTTGCTTTCGTTTCGAATTACAGAGTAGACCCCCAGAACGGTTACAGTTTTCCACTAAACTGATGAGTTTTGCATCATCCATTGCTATGTTTCAATATAATATTATGTTTTTATTTTAAAAATGCAATTTTTGAAATTCTTAAATCACAATCACAGTTTATTTCGAAATGATTTTATTTTATTTATGCTGCCACTTATAATTAGTTAAAAGTTTTTTTCATTTTCACAGGTTGAAGCGAAACAGGACAGAATGAAAGTGAAAAACTAACGGCTTATATAAGATCTATATAAAACCAAAAAGAGTCAGCTGATTCGTAACAGAACAGAAAGTAAAAGCTAATTCTGCCTTTAGGCTTATACCCACACAATCCAAATTTGTCATTTAGCTTAGCCCTTTCGCTACAAGTTTTAACTGAATGGTCCAAAAAATCTAATTTTTTGGATTTTTGCTACTATTGGTCTTAGAAACAATAATCAATCATTTTTTTTACAAATTTGCAACTCCAAAGCTGCTTTTTGGAGTGTATCCATATGGATACAAATTTACTTAATGGTATAGAAAAATTCTTTGATTTTATGTTCGTTTATATTTAAATATATATTAGTTTTTCAACTTTTTTACTTACGTAAGTTAACATTTCTGCAAAATGTAATTAATTAGTAAGGCCCTTATTCATAAAAGATATTTTTGATTTTTTTACAAAGCAGTTTTTCATACAAAATTTGTTTTATAAACATTTTATTAAACAAAATTACTTTTTAGGAATAAGGCAGTAATAATCTAAAAAACTTGAAAGCAAACAACTTCATAATATATGTAGCTGCCAAAATCGATTAAACTTCAATTGATATTGAATCATGCAATTACCTAAATGAAAAACCAATAATTTCTTTATAATAATACGCCTTAAAGCATATCAATTTTGAGTCGCGTTTATCACTCGCATCCTTCACGTTTGTATCTGCAATATTTTCCGGCCAATGTTGATTTCGGTGAAATCGTAATGGATTACGTAAATCCGCCCATTTACAACGTTATTACGAAAACCCAGCAAGTCCATGCATTTGTTATTGTTAGTTCACCAAAAATCAATAAAATTGTCAAACATTTTTAAAACCCACTTTCTATATATGATGGAAATTCTATACAATGATAGAATAAAATCCAGTTTGTCTATTTTTTCGATAGTGCAACTATGTTTGGTTTCGAAATATCTACATTTTTCTTCTGTTCACCACAAAATCTATCCAATACATCCAGAGGTTTATGGCCCTGTATAGTAGAAACTAGTTGCGCACTTCCTTCATTAAGCTATCTTAGCAGTTACATATTGTCTGATATTTTTATGCGGTAGTCGAAGTTTCCACGACCTTCTGTTTTGAATTCTTTTCCAACTTTACGTAAATTTTAACAAATCTATTTTCTTTAACTCTTCCTGGGATCCAGATCCCTTTTTGATGTAAGTTCACAAACTTAAAGTTATACATTAATTTTTAAAATAACTTGTGTGGTTGTTTTGCTCAGGAATATTTCTTGAAAGTTGTGTAACTATATGGCAAAAACTCAGAAAGCAGTAAGAACTTTTCCTCTGCTTCGCCCGAAAGTTGTAAGTCATTTCTCTGGTGCTACATAAAATGTCCATTTTATGGGTTTCCTGCCGTATATGGCCTTAATATATCTTTTATATACTTTTTTGTAAAATTGTCAATTATGTTACTAATTCTGTACAAATCAATCATAAAAACATAAAAAACACTGTTCTACTTTTCTATACAAAGTTTACATTAAAGTATACCCACAACTAAAATTTTTATCCATATGGATACACGAGTTTTGAAAAAAATTCCACAGCTTTTATAATTATTTTAATAAAAAAATATTGATGCAAAATGCTGAGGGAAAAGGTTTTCTGTGTATTTATGACATAAAATGAGAGAAAAAATTTGTATTGGTCGACAAAATAGGTGAAATATTAAACCAACTTTTTGATAAAAAAAATTAATAAAAATAAGGTTTTTAAAAACCTACAATTTTTATTAAAAAACAAAACAATGCGAAATAAAATTTTATTTAAATAAAAGAAAAGAACTTAAGTTAATATATTAAATAAAAGTTCAAGTTAATTATATGTCCTGGGTTTTACAAAACAACTTTAAAAATGCGTGTATCCATATGGATACAATATACTGAAAGGGTTAGTTAACAAATAAAAGTCACCTGGCTTAGTGGGGTCACCTTATAGATGCGCCTGGGCTGTTATTATGAAATTTCTCTTTTTTCTTAATGTAATGTACAAATTACCTAACTGCATAGTTAATAAAACCCAAGTTTTTTACTTTCATATAAAAAAAGTTACCCTTTGAAGCTTAGTTAATCACCCGTATTGCGTATATCGAGTCGAATATTCATCTACGAAAATTTTGTCATAGAATAAAGAAAACGTATACAAGTTTTGTTTAATCAAATACAAAATTCAAATACGAATCTTCGACTCGACATACGCAATACGGGTGAATATTGCCTCTTATATTTTTTTGTGTGTAACAGAACAGAAAGTAAAAACTAATTCTGCCTTTAGGCTTATACCCACACAATCCAAAAAGTCACCTGGCTTAGTTGGGTAAATGCGCCTGGGCTGTTATTATGAAATTTCTTTTTTTTTCTTCGCATCAAAAGCAGTGATGCCAATATCGTACAGTTAAAAAACGGCTATAGCTATTAAAAGTATCGAAACCCGATACTCGTAAATAAGAATCGATGTATCGATATATCGGTTTTCGAAATATCTGCGATATATATCGATATTTATTTTCTCCAATATCGATATTTCGATATATCGATATTTTTTGCCCATCCTATTACTCCTAAATCCCGATTGACAGTCATGTAGCAAGCTTTTCTCGTCGATGTGTTTAATCATCTGCTTTTAAGATGTTCAACCATTTTAGACAAAATTGGCAATGTAGAGATTGGTCTAAAATCATTAAGTGCTCCATTATTCTTTTTAATGAGAATAATGTTAGCAACCTTCCATGACACAATGGAAAACTAGATGTGGTAAAAATGGTGTTAACTAAGCGAAATATATAACTGTCATAGCCAACTGCCATGGACTTAATTAAGTCAAACGCCACAAACATTTCTGATAAATCCACTGAACGAAAAGAAACCCCGTTACGAGGGATACTAGAGAGATCAACTGTGTGGGCATTAAGCACAGATTGATTAGAATAAAAAGTATCATTCAGAAGATTGGGATCCATACCTTCAACATCATCAGTATTCTTTCCAACACCATTCTTGTTTAGTATGGACCAGATCTGCTTACTATCTTTGTTCTCAAAAATTAAGCCATGTGATTTTCTCTTAAACTTTCTCATAACAGATTTTAACCTATTTCTATAACGACAGAAAGTTCTCCAGTTCTCAGGAGACCTATCAAGTAGGTAAGCTCCATAAGCAAGGTCTCTAAGTGATATTTGATGTTGAATTTCTGGTGCATTAACCCAGTTATCACCACGATTAGAAAAAATATGACGCTTTAAAGGCACGACAGAATGAAGAAACTGAAAATTCTCAAAGTTCTTAGCTGTTCATCAAAGCAGTTTGTGAAGTACATATTATCCAACCAACAATAGGACAACTTGGGCTGAATATATTCAACACTAACTGCATTATA